>PVJH01017058.1:6440-48913 GCA_004026705.1 Nesogale talazaci
AAAAAAAAATAGAGTGTTGGAATTCTTCACATCTCAGTGGGGTTTTTCGTGTGACAGCTCAGCAACGGAGACTTTGTGAGCATTCTTTGTCCTATATGATTAATAGAGGTTATCTTTGCAGGCAGCCTCCTGGTTACATGTCTGACTTACAGAAAACTCCTACTTGCACTTTAATGCTATGTAAAATTGCCCTCCCTTTGAAACCATTGAACACATCTCTACTTTCAACAGGCTAGTAATCAAAATCACCTTTCCTTGCTGAACATGCAGTTTTAAATTGGAAAGATTCCTGTCCTTTCTTGCACTAAAGTAAGGCTAAATGAGAACCTTTTGCAACCATTTCAGCTCACATACAAATTCCATTTAAAGACTTAAAGACACAGTTAGGAACAGATTTTGCTCATAACTGAGAGACTCCTGTATTTTCATAACTGTATTTTTTTGCACATCAACACTATATAATATTATGGAAATGAGTCTAACCATTTTCCTGATCCATTAAAAAATAGAGCTTTCTATTATTTGCTATTTGTAACTGCTTGAAACATTTGAATGGAATGTTTCAAAAATCAGTCATTTCTTCCCAACTTAGAAACAAAAATTTAGGGTTTCAGAATTTTTTTCTGACGGGAACATGAGCAAAATGCATAAAAACTAAATATTCTAATGTCATCAATATTCATAGCTTTTCTTACTAATATGCAACCAAAGAAACATGGAATCAGACTATTCATTGATATTTGTGTACATTTTGTGTAAAAACAAAGTTAAAGACCCTTGGATTATAGAATAAAATATTTCACGACCAAAATTATCTGGTCCAATGTCATTTAAATATAGTGTGACCAATGATTAATGAAACTCTTAGACAATAAGAAAAATCTTATAATTCATTTACAATATGAAGGGTAAGTGCAAGTTGAGTTTGAAAGTTGGCTTGCATATTTTATTTCATATGCTGAAAATGGCAACCATCAAAATAGAAATTGTAATTCAGTGAGAATCTATATGAGTACATGTAAAATACCTTCTCTATGCCTATACTAACTCACACCTTATCAAAGGAATATAAATTTGACTTTCAGCAAGTCTTTTTTTCTTTTTAATATATACTTTCTTTTATTTGGGCCTGGAAAATAGCAAAATACTAATATGCTTCAACATATTGTTGCAGCCAAATATACATACAGAAATCTAGAGGACACCTACCTAGCTGCCAGACTGGAAGGGATTCAAACACATTCCCATTCCAAAGAAAGTTGATCCTATCGTATGTGGAAATAGTTGAACAAGATTATTAATACCAAAAATAAGTTTCTGAGACAGTGACTCTTCACAGGAGTAGAAAGCCTTGTTTTTCTCTCTCAGAACAGCTGGTGGTTTTGAACAGCTGACCTTTCCCTTCGCAGCCCAACTTGTGACCCCTCCTCCACTAGAGCTCCTAGGTGTATACATTCATATAAACTTACACTCTTTCAGAAGCATTTCTGCAGTGCATTTTCTCAGGCATTATATTACATTTCAGTCCATAATATCTTGTAGAAGATACCCAATGTTCCTCCTTTATCTCTAAAAAGTCTTGTGATATTTTATTAATAATAGCATTTTCACATTTTATTAATTATGAATCCATTTGCTAGCCCTTTCTGTGTTTAATCTCAATAATTATACTGTGAATGAAACCAATAAGTATATCTTTTTTATTGCTTTGTAATTTTCTCTTCAATTTATGGTTTAGCTACACAAATAAATTACTGCTCACTGTCTGAATTGAGAAAAGAATATTTGTGTGACAATTCTAATTAAAACTTTGGGTTGACTCTTAGTTATTTTAAATGACAATGACAGATAAATCACTGGTCTCTAGATAATTATGACACATATAAGTGATTGTTGAAAGCTAAGTTTTAGCAATGGTAAAGTTATTGTTGGTAACTAAGAGAGTGCATGATTAACAGCACGTAATTTTGGGCAATTCTGAACAAAGTTATAAAAATAAAGGGAAACGAATCTTTAAGTTATATTACTTTCCCTCACAGAAAGATATCAACTATTCCCAGGTATTGCTTTTATAAGAAACCAAACCAAACCCAAACTTCAGCACTGTTATTCACATAGAACATGGGTTTAGATTGTCTATGGACTTTGGATTTTCTATCCTGAGTGTTCAGTTCCAGGTAAAGGACAGCATGCTTGATGGAGGTCAGCAAAAAATATGGACGATTCTCTATATGACATGCAAAAAAAGGGTAGCACACAGGATTGTGAAGATGGGGCTGGGTCAGGCAGCATTACAATCTGATGGACGTAGAATGGTTATGAGCTGGAAGTGATGCCAAGTCATTCGTCTTTTATTTCCACAACTAAGTTCACTGGTCTTTCCTTTTTTTGCATGGTTCCATCTACTGAGTTTCTAATTTTGCCTAGGATTATAGACATTTGCCATAGTCTAGTCTTTTTTTTTAATATTTGTTGCTATGCTTTGTTCTCAAATGTAAGTTTTAATAAATGACTATCTATAATAACAGTATGATAGCAATGAACTTGAAAAAAGTTTCCTTCATTTCTAGTAAAAATGAAAGTTAATCTGGTCATTTATAAGGCAATTATTTGATATCTCCAATAAGTGACCAAAAAAGTGAGGAAAGACAGAAAAATCAGATACAATATGATTGACGTAAAAAAATGAAAGAATTCATTATCCCCTGGCATTCCAAAGTTAACATGCATCCAGGAATTTAGGAAATATAATCTAAAATTTATTAAAGACAGTGTATTTAATGTAGTGGAATACAGGCCCTCAAAGAGGATTTCATATTTGGTAAAATGGAAGGTCAATTAAAGGCAATCTGTGTCCTATTTTCTTGTACATAAGATATTTGAGAGCTAGAATCAACCCAACCATTCCTTTTTTTCTTCTTTTCCCAACCATTTCTAACAACTAACACATAGGTATAGACATAATTTAGCAGCCCTGATTGTACAAGGGTGAGGCACTCAGCTGCTAACCAGAAGTTTAGTTGGAAGCCATTCATAGCATCAGTGGAAAAAAGACCCGGTGATCTGCTAATGTAATTGTAGTAATGATATTATGTGGTATTGAGTCGATTTGGACTCATAGCATCCTGTAAAGATCATAGCCTCAGACACTTTGTGTTTCTACATTGTCAGAGGGGATCACTATGAACTGAAAATCCACTTGGTGATATCTAACAGCAGCAAACAAATTTTATTTTGACCCTTATAATCCACGTGATGCATAGGCTATAGCTGTTCTGTTTTTGTGTTTTTAAATTTTTCCCATTTTTTATGATACGCTTTAGAATAATTTGAGTCTTTCAATTATTTAAGAGATAAGCCACCATTCTCCCCCCAAACAATGATACAGTAGTGGTTCCTCATGAATTTCAACTTCCCATTAGATGCTTCTGAGTTTCCTGTAATTGCCTTATTAATGCCAATAAAGCATATTTTGCTTTAAATATGCTAATCCACATTGGTTTCTAGTCTAGATAAGAAAATCGTGCTGCCTCCATAGTGACTGTGGTTGTGCCCATGCCATGTTGATCTTTCTATCAGCCATAAGAAACCCTGGTAGCACTGTTGAATAAGTGTGGAGACTACTACTTGTAAGATCAGCTGATCGAACTCACAGAAGAGGAGGATCTATATTCTCATAAAGAATTATTGAGCAGCAGTAATTGTGACTTCGGAGTCCAGTCTTCTCAAGTTGCCTTACAGCATTTAGCTCCATGTCACTGGAATGGCATCTTTTAACTATCCTGTTGGAGCTACTTCTCAATTCTTCAGTGAACCTTTGACCTCCAACTCTGAACCATGGAACTTTATCTCACTTTGCTTTCTGCAGCTAACACATGCACATTCAGCAACTCCCACAATTTGTATTTTTCCCTCTACCCAGCCGAGTTCAAGTTTAATGATGGGAAGAGTGATTTTTACTTTTTAAATGATTTTGACCGTGTAAAAGCAGTTCACATTTGATCAGATCCTCTGGTTTCTTTCTTATTCAACATGCTTTGGTGGTAATAATGGCCTATTTCATTTACTCACTGTATACAGAACTATTCATAAATCATCCTCCAATTATCTTTGTTTTAAAAAACATATGAAAAGCTTTTCACTTTATTTTCTAAGGCAAAACGTCCCAGAAAACTTCTAATCTCGTTTGCATGGTTATTTTACTTCCTTTCACATTCTGGGATTTCCTTTACATTTTTATGAGCTTTGTTTCTCGGATCTCATATCATCAGATATTTTCATAGTTTGAACGGGTTGAGTGGTAATCTCTCCGAAGATATATCCATGCCTTCATCCCTATAGCCTTTGAATATTCTATTTGAATTAAAAAAAAGGTGAGTTTTTTTTAGATATAATTCAGCTAAGGATCTTATAGTGGTTTTGTTCTGCATATTTAAGATATCAGAGCAACCTGGCATTCATCTCTTAAAAAGTCAGCCAAACTCCACTCAGGAGGAACACAATATAGCTTTTTCTTTGGGAATCCCCACACAACTATCACCTATAAATATTTTCAATCCTGTGACATGAGTTGTGTAAGCCTTTCTGAGTGGTGATGAACAAATCCCTTAGCCAGGATTTGTAATTAAATGAAAGAAGAAAGGCATAATAGTGATATTTAGCATTCAAATGGCTGTTTAATCTTTATGCTTACAGTGTATTGTCTATACCATTACCATTCAATTCAGAAATACCAAATTTCTCCAGAGAATACACTTCCTTTGTCTCTTCTGAGTGAGACATCAGGTGGGTCATTAGTTTGTGCCAAATTTGGAAGTGAAACTGTGGCAGCTGCCTGAATGAGATAGAACTGGGCCAATACAATGAAGTGTTTTGCTTTTCAATATATTTTTCCTTCTTTGGGCCTAGTCCATGCCTCATTTTTCAAAAGCATCAGTATCTTTGAGGAATTATGAAATGAAAATTAAGTTGCTTGCTAATGTTTGCATTTTCTGGAGTAGAATTAGTCTTCTCTTATTTAAAATTAAGAATGTGATCTTTTCTTTATAGGCATATGAATTTTAAAACTTGTTAGTATTTTAGTAGGGAGAAGTAGTATGGATTATAGGCAAATGGATACCATAATCCAGGAGTTATATTTTTTAGTGTAAATTGTATCCTGGTATATATCTCTTCTCAAAACAGATCAATGACTTCCTTATATATTTGACTGAAAGAAAAGGTGAGTATTTAGATCTGATAGCAATAATAGTTATAGCACTTCAGGTTCACATTAGAATACAGGGCTTAAGGAAAGGTTTGTCTCTGTTGCAAATTCGAAAGTGGTCTTTGAAATCCATTCTTGTTCACTTATCATGAGTAGGACTCTGGAGACTGCATTAGGTGTGGGTCAATTTCCGAATTTTTCTGCAGACATTGGAGAAGCCCTTGTGGTGTAGTGCTTACATAAGCACTATGTAAGCTTAACTTAATTAAGTTTCATGGTCCCCAGTGGGCAGCCCCAGCAGCTCAGTGGGACAAAGAGGAGGCTTTCTGTCCCCATAAACAGAGTCTTGGAGTCCCACCAGGGGTCATTAGGTGTCAGCCTCAACTGGATGGAAGTGAGTTTGTCTTTGTGTCTAAAGAAAGTGGGTAAAAGTAAAAGCTGTTTTTTAAAAAGTTTAATTTTTCCCACCAACTTATTTATTTATCAAATCATTTTATTGGGCACTCAGGCAGGTCTTATCACAATACATAGATCCATCCATGCATTGTGCCAAGCACATTTATACATGTGTTGCCATCATCATTTTCAAAATGTTTTCTTTCTACTTGAATCCTTGATATCAGCTCTTCATCCCAACCCCCATCTTCCCTCCCTCCCTCCCTCCCTCATGAACCTTAGGTAATTTATAAATTTTATTTTTTCAAGTCTTAAACTGACCAATGTCTCCCTTCACTGAAAGCAGTTCTCATGGAGTTGCATTTGAGAATTGGGCTTCAGGCGCTCATCTCCAAATATACGATAGTTCTCCCATTTCTGTGGAAGATTTGGCAGGTATTCAGTCAAGTGGCCTTTGAAGACAACTTTGGGTGGATGCACAATGGGGTCAAGAGATAACTTTGAGCTCAGTTGGTTTATGGGTACTGGTTATAGAAGCTTTTAATCCGGGATATGGATTTTTTTGAGATTTAACAATTCTGAAGCCATATAAATTCAGTGGGGCGGTTGGGAAGAAAAACAGGATTCTTTATAATTAACTCATGTTGTCTGTAAGCAAATAAAGTGAATTAGGGATTTTCTGGAAGCCTCTCTCTTTAATGGGGAAAGCTGGGAGCAACTTTCCTGGAAGTCTATTATGCTGAGCCAAGGTTCACTAAGTCAGCTCTGACAACAGCTCAGAAATGGGAGAAAGGTTGAGCCCACTTAGGAGAAAGAAATAATGGCTTTTATAGAAAACTTTCCTGAGACGTACATGTTGGGTTTATCCCCACCATCCACATAAAAATTATTTATAAATGTGTGATAAGTTTAATTGTTCATAGTTTTATATTTTAGAATGTGGTAAAGTATTCTGGAAAAAAATTGTTCCTTAGGTAGAGAATGAACTAAACCTTTGCAAGTTTTATTACAGATCCTCTCTTTAGAATATCTTAATACATGTTTAAGGTGGGTGATGGTATGAAATGTACACTTTTAAAATGAGCCTCTTCTATGTCTGCCATTCATCTGTGGAAAATTTTCCAAGGTCACAGTAATTGGATTATAGTATTTTAAAACATGCATTATATCAATATGTTGAATGATATAAGATGTTGTGGTATATAAGTAAATAGGTTCTTTACTTCTCATACCAAATGACCTTATGGTTCTCTTTAAATAAGTATCTTGAAAAATGTATCAATTGCTTACACCGGAAAATTTTTGTTGCTAAAATAGAGAGGCATCGCCAACACTTTACTCATTTCTGGGAAAAGGCCAAGTCATTCTTCTTTGTTATTGAAAAATTTGATCTGAATTTGTTGCCTATTGATATTACAGGAAAACAAAACTGATCCCGATAGCATTTTATAAAGAACTTTGCCTTGAAATTTGTTACGTTTTTGAGAAAAGATTGGCTTCATAGTAGAAATATAAAAACTTAGCTTCAGGGACTTAGATTTTCAGGATTTTTTCTCGTTAATTTTATCTTTGTCAAAATTGTATCTCCTGGAAACTTTTTTTCCTCTAAAGTTTTAAATGAATGAAGTTGCTCATAAAATAGAAAACTAATTCTCAAACACTTATGGAACTGCTTGAATTGACTTTTTTTTCCTTCTAATGAACAAACACAACAGGCTAAATTTATAATAAAATGTAAAGTTTAAAGTTATTAGCATCAGTAATATTTTTGTGCCTCATGAGCCTAAGTGGAGTAGTTTGCATCTGGCAGCTCCCACTGGAGTTCAGGTCTCCAGAGATAAAGGCAGCGATCCTCCCCTTCGTGTTCTGCAGAAGCACGTGGGCTCTAATCATGTTACCTCTCCCAGTCTGTGCCCCAGTCTACCTTCACTTCTCAGAGACCTTTTCATCGGGTTGAAAGTTTTACTATAACCGTCGGCTGAGATCAGATGGTGGCACTCTTTTGAGAAGAGAAACAGACACACACAAGCACACACACACACACACACACACAGAAAAAGATTTTTTATATACATTCACAGAAAAGAGATGGCATTTCCTCCTGATTCATACATAATTCCATAAATCCTCCTCTAAAATATGGAGGGGGAGTATTTTCTTCCCTTCCTCAGAGGGAATGTGTAGTGTCTTAATTGTATTCCCACTTCAGTAGATGCAGTTACAAGAGAGAGGAAGATTTTCGACAGACTGGATGAACAGGGTGGCTGTGTCAATGGGCTGATACCAAGCACATTGTGAGGAGCCAGCTGGGCTGGGCAGTGTGGCGTTGCTATGACTTGGAACTGAGTTAATGGCACCTAACAAGGGCAGCAAAAACAAAAGAATAAACATTGTCTTAATGTGACTGGATGATTGAATTATGTGATATATTAAAATATGCCAATATAGTTATTAAAAAGAGATTTACGCCTTGGAAAATCTACCAAAAGTTGCTCTGTCCTACACTGTGCCCGAGTCGGAATCACCTCCCTAGCACTGTATTGAAATTGGTAGAGAAGCAGGTCCTCAGGCCTTTCTTGAAGGAGTGACTGGGTGCCTTCAGATCTCTGAACTGTATGTAGATTGGCAGTCATGGACAAATCACTTGTCCACCCAAGCTTCCTGCAGTTGGGTCCAACATCAAAGCCACTGCCATCCAGTTGACTCCAATGCATAGTGATCCTAAAATAGGAAAGGATACATCTAAGGTACTTCTGTAGGTTCTGAGACTACAGATCTATATGAAAGTCGGGGACTTCATCTTTCTCCCACCGAGCAGCTGGGGGCATTCAACAGTTGATCTTGTGATTGGAGGCCCACCTTACAGTCATCCACTTGGCTGCTGAGCCTCAAATGCTGGATAAACCATTGAAAATATCCCTTTCTAACTTGTGACGGTTAAAGTGACCAGATTTTAAGCAGGACACCATTGATCGGGTTGGGGGGGGGGGTGCGGTTTGTGATTAAAAACTTGGTCTATATGGAGCAACAAAAATTTTCATAGGACACAAAAATAGAATTGAAATACATTTATGTTAAAATGAATTTAATTTTAAAATGCCAAAGGATGCGGACAAATTGTTAAAAAGTGGGACATCTGGACACCTTATCTGAAAGTCAAAAATAATCGCATTTCAATTATTCTTGTTTTGGTTCTTCCAATAAAGAGAAATGTGTTTGGGAAAAAATGAGGTATGCTAATTGAGTCAATGGCAAATTGATTGGCTAGACTGAACTGATTTCTTGGAGAATTGCAAAGCCAGGAATTTGGAGAGTTTTTTTTTTTTGTCTCTTGTTATTCACAAAATAATCACCACTTAATTGACTGCCTATTAGTTTTTTCTAACAATATTAAAGCTTGATTTAATTAAAGAATTTTTGCACTTCAAACAAAATGTTTTCTAAAACATTGAACTCAGTTGAAATATGGTTTTAAAACTTCATTCTTGGTCAGTTTCATATACTTGATTTGGCTACCAATTAAAAGAGGTATAGTTTTAGATCACTTATTTATTTATTTTTATCACTTAAGCATTTGCCTGCAGTGAGTGACTCATAGGAGTTCTCAAGAAGAGTGAATTCATTTTAGGATTAGTGTAAGAAAAAATTAATTAGAATCAAGGTACGTCAGTCATAAATAAGTCATAAAGTATATTCTTAAGCTCATTGTGGAAAATGGTGAGTTTTAGGCTTATTTGAGTAATCCAGCCCAATTGGGAATTGAGACCCGCTATCATTTATATGAAAAGAAAGGCAACAGTGTTTTTGCTGATACGTTTTTACTGGCACTTGAAGTCATTTCTAAGTAAATGAAAGAAAGAATTTTTGAGAGCTTAGAAAGAAACTTTTTCAGAAATATTTTCCCTTAGAGATTTCTTTATTTATTTCCATTATATTCCCACAGGCATTACTCTTAAATATGCTGAGGCCAGACAGTCTTAGTAATCGTGTCTTTTTTCACATACAATGCAGTCTGCTGTTTAACCTATCTCTTGAGGAACGGAGAAAGCGGGACATGGGGGAAAGGTGGAAGTCTGCCGGATAATATCATAAGCCATAAATTTAAATGCCTGTGATCCTCTAAGCATACTAAGCAGCTAAAGACCCAGTTCACATTTAAGAAGTCATCTAATACTTAACAGTGGGAATAGCTCCATGATGATAAGGAATGGAGTCATGGTATGCTCTGTTGCCGTTAAGTACTGTCGAATTGACACCCAGTTATAGTGAGCTATGTGCAACAGGAGGAAAAGCTGCCTAACTCTGTGCCATCCTCAGGATCATTTCCGTGCTTGTGTCCATTGATCAGCCACTGTGTTAATCCTTCTTGTTGTCGGTCGTTCTCTTTTTCGATGCCCTTCAACTTTACTGAGCATGCTGTCTTTCTCCAGGGACTGGTCACTTCTGACAACATGTCCAAAGCATGAGAGGTAAAGTCTCCCCATCTTTGCTTCTAAGGAACACTTTGGTTGTGCTTCTTCCACAACAGATTTGTTTGCCGTTTTGGTAGTCCATGGTATTTTCCACTTTTTTCCTCAGCACCATAATTCAAATACATAGGTTCTTCTTCAGACTTCTTTATTCAATGTCCAATTTTCATATGCATATATGAAAAAAGCCAGAAATGTTATTATTCATGTGGTGGTTCCCCCAAATCAAGCTCACTGACATCACTGGATTTCGACGACATAGTAATGATCCTGTATAGTTTTTAAAAGGTTTCAAAAATCTTTACAGGAGCAGACAGTCTCAAGGGGAAATATTCAATTTATAAAAAACATTATTGTGTTAAATTTTCTTTGACCTAGATAACATTTATGTTCATATTCATAAGAATTATTGATTTGTAGTTTTTCTTCCTTATAATTAATTAGTTTAGTTATTATGGTACTGTAGCTCTTGTAAAATTAAGTTTAAAATGTTTTTTTTTCTTCCATTTCCTGAAAGAGATTATGGTGAATTGGTGTAATTTCTTTTGGAATAGTTTAGTAAAATTCATCAGTGATAATTCCTTTATCTAAAAATATTGATTATTAATTATTTTCTTTAGTAGCTAAATAATTATTCAGATTGCTTCTTTCTGCTTTTGTGGATTTTGGTATTTTTATCTTTGAAGGACTTGATTAATTTCATCTTAATTATCAAAAACTTACAAAAAATAGTTGAGTTATCCTAATCAAAGAATATTCTAGTTTTAGATATAACAAGTAAACATTTATAACTTTAAAATTCACTAGTTAATTCATATATAAGATATTTTAAATCTTATATATTTAACTTCATATGTAAGATATTTAAATTAAATTAAATATGAGGAACACAGAAACAAATATTTTATGACATACAAATGCACTATATGTGACTTACTATATATAAGGCTGTACTATATACATCCATATAGAATGTATGCATACACAATGCATAGAGTATATTACACACATACACAGCTATGTATATGTGTGTGTCTGTGAGTATCTGGAGTCTTTTATCACAATCATCAAAGATGTCCTTTTATTATTTTAATAGTTTTAAGTGTTTGATACTAGGATTGAAAGATAAATGTTAAACAATAAAAATGAGACAAACCAAAGCCTTTAAATTTTCAATAAAAAACAGTACACAAAACTGACTAAAACACCATTATAAGGTACTCTAATAATTTGGTGATTAGTAACGTTGTATTTTTAACAACATTGAGACATTCAAATTTTATTTCTAATATAAATCTTTAAAGAAAAATGCATCCTATTAACAGTAATACTGATTAAAATTCTGTGGTAAAATAAATTAAAATAGTATTCCCTTAAATATTTATTGCATTCAAATAACTGGCACATTAAACACAGATTATTAGTATTTATTTACTTCTTAGAATTTGTATTGTAGAATTCTGCAGTATCCTCCACTTGCTATGTTAAATATACTAAATCTTTGGTAATGTGAACAACAAACTCATCTGCTAACCAAAAGTGTCCACCCAAAGGAGCCTTAAAAAAAGCTGGCTATTTAGTTCTAAAAATTAATCATTCACAAAACCCTATACCATAGTTCTATTTTGAGCTAGATCATGTAACTGTAAATTCCCATGAATTTGATGGTCACTTTAAAAACTTACTTATAAGTAAAAGAAAACTTGCATGTATGACAATAAAACATAGACTACTGAAAATTATGGTGTTGATGTATGTCATTGTAGGAATAATTCAAAATGACTGACTCATTTTAATATTTGATGAAATAAAAGCCCATTTAGAGTGGGGAATAATATCCTTCAAGCCGCACAATGGAGAGTTAACACTAGAAGCAAAGTCTCCTGCCACCCAACCACATGCTAAAGAAATTACTTATAAATATTTTAAAATATAGAAAAATACATGCTGAAATTATGTTGTTATAGTTCCTAGGTTCTGTTGAGTTTATTCCAAGTTAGGTTCCTGAGTGAACAAAGTAGTGAGTAGTGATAACTGTCCTAGAATCTGTTAGCATTTCTGTGTAAGACTGCTTTTGCGGGCAGAGATTATCATATGGATAATGCATTAAATCTTTATGAAATAGGTGCTCCGTAGAATTTCCCAGACCGTGATCTTTATAAAAGTTGACTGCTACATCTTTTGTCCTGCGGAACTGGTGTATTCTGACCACAATCCTGTTGGCCAACACACAAGTGCTTCCCCATTGCACAGCAGTGATACTTCTAAACCCTTCAGTAAATCTGTTTCTTCTGATATGTGGGGCAAATATTAGATCTGGATCTAAATCAACCCAGTCGCCCCATAGTCAGCAACTCCTTAATATTATGGTTCAGAAAGTTGGGAAACATTCTTAATTTGAAATCTAATTCCAGCAGTTTGATTTAAATTAGTTATAGATAATTTATTAATAAACTATCTGATCAAGATTCAAGAATGGAGAAAACAAGGAGAATTACTCAGTTCTTTCTTGATTTACTCAATTGTAAGCTCAACATGACCAGCAGAATCGATAACCTTAGGTGGGAGGAAGAATGTTCAAGGAAGCAAACTCTTAAACTTAAAAAAACTTAATTGTCTTTATTGTCATATAACTCATATAGCATACAACTTTTGAGTTCAATATTATTAAGATGAGTTATGTAGTCATCAATGCAACTAAATTTTGAACATTTTCTTTCTTCTCAAACTCAACCTCCCCTGTTATGTTCATAGGTAATTATGTTATATATGACAAAATAATCATAGTTTATAAATTATCAAGGTTCATGAGGGAGGGAGGAGTGGAGAGAGAGGGCAAAAAATGAGGAACCGATACAAAGGGCTTAATAGAATTCAAATGTTTTGAGAATGGTGATGGCTACAAATGTACAAATGTGCTTGACACAATGTATGTATGTATGGATTGTGAGTTTCATGAATCCCCAATAAAATAATTAAAACAATAAATGTTTACATGTCTGGACAATATTTACAGAAACTTTAAGGGATGCAGGTAAGGGAAAAGTTCAATAGCAAACCTTCACAAAGACAAAATTCTAGAAAACAAATGCCACAAAGTGCAAAGAAAGCATGAAAATAGTAAACACATGGTAGTATCAAGCCATCATACATTGGGGACTGTCAAAAGAAAAATTGAAACCGGAGTCCAATAAGTAAACTCTTAAGCATTTGGATTTGTAATTTGACATAATTATTTAGAAATATACAAATATATAAATATTTTCAATAGGACAATAAACACCAAGAAACTAATTTTAAACTTGGTCACTAATACCTTTCTGCTAAATTGTACTGAAAAATATAATTCTAATTTACAAATGCCTTATTTATTTGACCCTGGAACTGTTGTTTGTGTACTTTCTATATTTTAAAATACAATATAAAATTCAGTTTGATTTTGATTATTTTCATTAAAAATCATAGATGTTTATTTATAGCATTAGGTAGAGTCATACAACCTTCATATAAAATAGATTATTGATAGTTGTATTGAAGTACATATTTTGCAAAAAAAGGTGATTTATTTTAAAAGTCTTATAATTTGATATATACTTGTATCTCAGTTACTTTTTGTTTGATCCTTCTGTTACTCAAATGACCTGAAATATGCAACAGTAATTAATTATAGGACACCAAAATATGTTGAATTTTTGCTATAGCAATAATTTGGATTGAGGGCAGCACTTATAAATCTTTTACTTTTGTACTCTTACCTACAATTAAAAAATTTTATGCAATAGTTCAGGAAATATTTCTTCTTTCTTTTTCTTCTAGTTCCCACTCGCTAACTTATTCATTTTACAAGTTAACTGGTGTCTACCTAAGCTGTCATGGTCAAAGTATTGTCCTGAAGCTGTGGGCTGACTGAAAAAGTCATAATTCAGCTTCCTTTGATAATCACCTATCAAAATGCAGAAATCTAAAACTTTCCCTTAGGGAATTCATTTAAATCTAATCTTCTGACTGTTATTTTTTTTTAGCTCCTGGCATTGAAATATACAGTAGCTACTTAATGATCATTGTGTCATATTTTTAGAATTCTTTTGCACCTGGAATCAGTGGATTTAATTCTATAATTTTGAAGTGTGTTCATTCAGTTTTGCTAGATGTACAATTTAAACTCTAGTTTATACTGGAAGGCAGAGCTTTCTCATTAATACCTGCAGTAGGTAGATCAGAAGACTTATACCCTAGACATGATTCTAGGAATACTGAGACCCCGGTTTCCTTTGAAAGAAATTCCATTACTAGGGTTTCAAACTTTTGAAATTTACAGATAAGACTTTATAGAAAAGTGCTCCTGGAAGGAATAAAAATGTCTAAAACTGTCCTTTTCAGAAATGAGAAAAGTCTTTTCTGAGAGGAAATTTAAAAATATGAAAATGAAATAATTCTGATACTAGAGAAGAGAATGGAGAAAATGGCACTGCTAAGGATTTTTTAAAAAGGGAATGATGTTAGTATTGATATATAACCACATTTCCATATTTTATCATTTTACTTTGCACTAATTGCAGAAAAAGTGTATTTCCTTAGATGCGGGGCTTTATTTTGCCTTGAACAGCTATAAAAACATAATTCTCAAGTTTTTGTGAAAGGCAAAGATGTCTTTTTGAGGGGTGAGCCATTCTAAGATGCATATTAAACCAGTTGCAAGAGACACTCTGCTCAGGTAATGCTGAAATTTCCAGGCACAATGTTCTCATCAGAACTTCCCCCTCACAGCCGTGCAGTAGAGTCTGACTCAGAGCAGCCATAGAGGAAAGAGTAAAACTGACCCGGAGAGTTTTCGGAGAGTGATCATCGTCCGCTGCAGACAAACACATCCCTCTCCTATGCAGCAGTTAGTGAGTCTGAATCGCCAGCCCATGCCTAACCCGCTGTACCTCCTGGGAACCTTAACAAGCACATAAACACTATTATTTATAGAGCCAAGGCCTGACTTTATTCATGAAAGAAACACTTAAAAACTCCAATTTTACTATTTTATAATAGCATATAATAGCATTTAATAGTCTCAGGAAAATTCTACCGAATCATGTTTTCTTACTTTTGTCAAGCTGTTTGTTTAAAACTGAAACTCACTGCCTTCTAGTTGATTCCAACACACAGCCAGCCTACAGTACTGAATGGATCTGCCTAAGTAGTTTTCCAAGACTGTCAATCTCTGTAGGAGTAGAAAGTACCATCTTCTCCCTGCAGAGCAGCAAATGGTTTTGAACTCCTGACCTTGTGATTAGCAGAACAACTCAGAACCCATTTGCCACCTGGCTGGCTCCATGGCTGCTTGTTTAAGATGCTAATTTTAATCATGGGACTATTGAATGGAGCGGAGATGTTGAGATTTGGCTGTGTCTGCCTTGACTGCTAAACTCAGCAGAATGTAAGCAACTGTTTCATAATTTCCTGCTGTCAGTCACAAAATGGAATGATGAAAGAGAATAGATTGAACAACATAGAAGTAACTAAAATGGGATACTGTGCACCTGGATCCTGCTACTTCTAGTCCTAACCTTGAAAACTCTTTTAGCCTTTATGCTCTCAATTGTCCCATTGACTCAAATGACAGGGTTGCCCTTAAACTTGAGCATGGCAGCAAACATGTATCACTCAGGTTAGAACATTTTTTTCTGAACAAAAGGGAGCACTAATAATATTATGACAAAGCATATTCATAAACCAGGAATGCCTCAGGAAAACAAGGAGGATGAGCACCCTACTCACAATGGACATCGTTTGGAAGTGTTTTTCACTTCCTATATCCTAGGAACTTCCTTGTCCACCTAATACCAGTGGGTAAGCCCTCAGCCGCCTTTGTGTAGAATGGTACTCTTGTATCCTGGCCCAATTATTCATTTCTTGAGGCATAAACATATCAACCAAGCTGGATTTACCAGAATTCTCCAACCAGAATTTTGGCATTTGAACTAAAACGTACTTTTGGCATGTTGTTGAATTTAATAAAGAAAGTATAACCTGCATGAAGTAAGTAGATATTCAGAAACCAATAAATCGTTCTTCAAGGTGAGCCTAGACTGAAGCAATGGACCGATCCATCTCTGTCACATGTGCTCAATATAGTGACTGTTAGGAAGAAGGCATGAAGCACTAATGCTTTGAATAAGCCGTCCGGGTTTTCTTTTATCATCGTGTCTAAGTAGTGTGTGACATCTTTCCGATTTTATTTTCACGTATTGATTATTTGTTTAGATTTCATTCAGTCAGCTCCAACTCAAAGCGATTGAAGGAAACTCTGCTCTGACCTAGACTGTCCTCCCAATTGCGAGTGTGCTTGGGCTCATTGTTGCAGCTTCTGTGCCAATTCAGCTTATTAAAAGTCTTCTTCTTGGGGGCTAGCCTACTACTTCACAAACAGAAAATCTTCCCAAGGACCTGCCCCACCTAACAATATGTCCAAGATAAACCCTTACTTCTAAGGAATATTCAATTAGTACTGTCTCCAAGACAAATTTGCTTGTTCTTCTGATAGCTTGTGAAAATTTAAATACGTTATTTAGCATACTTATCATATTCCATCAATGATTCAAGGTGGCTAATACTGGTACCATGTCTATGGTACCATGCTTACCTATTTTAAAAAGGAAATTTTAAAAATGTGATAGTGCTGGTGAGAGATGCTTGGTAGCAGAAGAGATAAGTGTATTCAGAGTTGTAGGTCAATGATGTGACTTTGGGGTAATATATACTTTTTATGTGGTAAAGGAGGAGATATGAATGACATTTTATGTAGCAAATCTATTATGTTGGTGGTATTTATCGGAGAGTTTTGAAATACTGTAGAATAAAATAATAGTATTGTCATTTTTATAAAGTACTTTAGTACAATTATATGCTTCTAATTTTTAAAATAAAGGATAATTAAACTCACTTGATACATACAATATTATATTTAAAAATAATCTCCACCTATGTTGCTACTCTGAGAAATTCTAAACACTTTGGGCCTATAAGAATAGTGGCAAAGGGCATAAGAAGACTCTGACAGATGAGGTTTTTATCTGTAGAACCGGATCCTGTAAACAGATTATATGCTAAGAACACTATTCCAAAATTGAGAATATTTTTATGTTCCACTTATGTTTATGTTTTATTTGTCCTATGTTCCAGGAATACATGGTTTTATTATTGAACAATAATTTACATAATTACTATATCAGAGGACTAATATGTGCCACTTCTATTGCTAGGTACCTCTGAGCAGGTTCCAATTCAAAGGGGTGCTATGTCCAACTGCATGAGACAACACCCTGGCCTGCCTCAGCCTCACAATTGTTCTTGTGTTCGAGCCATTGTTGAAGTCACTGTGTCCTTCCGTCTCATCGAGAGCCTTCCTCTCTGTCCCTGCCCCTCTATTAACCAAGCATCATCTTCTCCAGAGATTGCTCTCTCCTGATAAGATGTCCAAAGTACATGCGACCTAGTCTCTTCTTCCTTCCTTGTAAGGAATATTCTGGCTATATGTTGTTCAAAACAAATATTTTTGTTCTTTTCAAAGTCTATAATATTTCAGATATTCTTTGTTAGCACCAAAATGTAAATACATAGATTCTGCCTTGGTCTTCCTTTCTGCCCAACTTTGACATGCATGTGAAGCTTTGGGAAATACCATGGCTAGAGTCAAACGCAGCTTAGTCCTGAAAGTAACATCTGTATGTGCCACACTTTGCAATTATTCTCATAGGTACTGTCTCTCCAGCCTCTGCTGAACAAGTTAATGTATCAAGAGTAAGCAAGGCAGAGAAAAAAAGATTCCTGGGAAACAATATTTATTGACTCGTCAATATACTTATTGGAATGAAAAGGGAATGGCTCAGAAAAGGAGTTATACATATGCAGAACACAATATTATCCTTTGTCTCTACTGAAATTGTATTGGGGATAAAGGGGCCTCAAGGGTACAAAGAAAAGCTTTCCTAGCTGTGGTAGTTATATGATCTGTCAACTTGGGAAGGGGTGGACTCTAGCTTGTCAACCAGGTCGCAGTTTGATGACCTCATTTCACTGGAGACCAGATACATGCTCATTCCCTCTGAGACATTCCTGTTGGCAAGACACATGAAGGTACACTAGAGCTCTGTAGCTGTAGATGTCACGTGGAGATCCATGCCAGTACTGAGATGCTTCTACCGCCACTGGATCCACAAGACTTTGCACCCACTGGTCTGTGATCTTCCTGCATTTGGTGACATTGCATATTTTGCATGAGTTTCAAGAGAACTATATAGATTGGTAGCAAGCATATGGGCTAATATTGGACCTACAGACTTGATTGTGATGGGGCTGGGATGTTTTCTCAATATCCGACTACTCTTTATATAAAGCTCTTTCTTTTGCACATATAAGTGTGTATGAATTGTGTTGATATAGTCTACTGGGACTAACATAGCAGCAAAACATATTTTTTAAAAACCCAAGGTAGACCATCAATTAATTTGTGGTTGTGCTGTCCTGCACAAGGAGAAAAAGAGAATCTTCAGGAGGCTAGTGTTGTTGCTGAATGTATAAGCTTTGTCTAGCAGACATTTCACTTTGAAAATCTTCCAACAGATCATTGAAAATCTTTGCTCTTAGGCTAAAGGGCAGAACAATTGCAGATTTTTTCCCAAATTACCTATTGATAAGAAATGACCTTAAAGGATTCTTGAAGGCAGTTTATTCAACAAGGAAATATATGGCATGGCACTAAATGGAAAAATGCTATTTAAAGATAACATGTTTTCTTCAAATTATAAATGTGGAGCCATCTCAATTAAAATCCAAACTGGATCTTTTTAATTTAAAAATTACTTTAATAAACATACAAGCATAAATTAGAAAATCCAACTATAAGATAATTGAAAAGAAGGATGATAACAATACTAGCATAACCATGCTACTATAGTATTATCATGAGATAGACAAATAGGCAAGAAATGGGTTCATTTTTTGTATAGGGTAAGCATATTATAGGGAAGAGAATTATATCATTCCACTTTGGGACAGTTGGCTAATTGGGGGTAAGTAGACACATCTCTATATCAAATACTTAATATAAAATTATAGATGCACTTTAATGTGTGACTATGATAAAGTTATAAAATTTTAACAAAAATATTTCTCAAGGTATTATTTTAAAAATATAAAATTGATTGTTGAATGAAAGACAAACAAAACGTAAATATGCATTTCAAAAGAAAAGTTATTAAGCTTAAGTAACAACTAAGAAAATATTTGAAATTTATAATATGGACAAAAATAATGCTTTATTTAAAAGTCTTATGTCAATTAAGAATTCAACTATCTTAAAGGGGATTTGGGTAAATCTGCTGCAAAAGAATTCTTTGAAGTATCGGAAAGCAAGGAAGCTACTTTGAGGACTAAGGTGTTTCTTCTCCAAGCCATGTATTTTCAGTTACCTCATATGTATGTGAAAATTGGACATTGAATAAGAGAGACCAAAGGGGAATCAATGAATTTGTATTGTGTTGCTGGTAAAGAATATTGAAAGTACTGTAGACTGTCAAAAAGACAAAGAAGTCTTCCTGGAAGATGTTCATCCAGTGCTCCTTAGAGGAAAGAATGGAGAGATTTTATCCTCCATACTTTGGATTTGTTGTCAGGAGAGACCAGTCCCTGCAGAAGGACCTCATCATTAGAGAAAGCAGAGGTGCAATAACGAAGGAAAGGCCCTCAGTAAGAAGGATTGACGCTGTGGAAGCAACACTGGGCTTAAGCATAGGAACTCTGACCAGGATGGCGGAGGACTGGGAAGTGTTGGCTTCTATGGTGCGTATGATGCCGGTGCGTCCGAATCTGCTGCATGGCATCTAACAACAACAAAGGGAAAAATAGACTATAGATGCTAAACCTGAAATGCACAAACATTATATTAGAAATGTCCATGTTTTTACAGAATGATTAAGTATCCACAAAATGATCTATATAATCTCTCTAGATATCTCACATTAGCAATTATTTTAAGGGTTTCCAAATTTAAAATCATTTATATTAATCTTTCTAGATTTATTTTGGAGATTTCACGTACTTATATGGTCACTGTGGGGGGAAGTGGAACTTTCTGCTCCCATAAATATTTACAAACTAGGAATCAACGTGAAAGCCCTTGTTTAGGGGCTGGTTCTTATTGTCTGGCTTCCTCACTGGCACCGTGAATATTTGTTGCATTGCATTTCCTGTTGAGCTGCTCTGCTTTGTTTCCTGTAAAGATCCATCCCAAACCATCCTTTTCACTTACATAAAGTTGTGGAAGACGTACGTGTTAGGGCCCAAATAAAATGGAAACACTGTGGGATTCATTGTGGAAAGGTTTGCTCTCCTGTATGTTGTCTTCAATTAGTCCCAACAATAAACACCAGCAGGGCTGTATGACATCAGCTGGTGGATTGTCTCGAGGAGGCGTCATAAGGCTGGAAAGAGCGCTGGCTCCCATAGGCCTTCATGACAAAAACTCCTGTTGAAAGCAGTGTGCAAATGGAGGAAGCGTCCTCTGGGGAGTCATTTGGAATGGAACAGTTTACACGGGGAACCTGAAATGAACCTGCCTATGGGGTGGTTTAGAGTGACAGAAGTGAGACTCTGGAAAATAGTTGTCAAAGCAGAACATTCGCTTGAAAGGAAAAAATGAAGAATTTATAAATAACTTAAGCACATAGACTATGTAGGGAAAATAAATATGTGCCCACATGACTCTGATTTTTAAATTTGTTTTTAGAATATGTGTCAGGTTGGGTTGACTAAAGAAATAAACCCAGTGACACTTATACATGTGCCAGAGAAAGCTTTATATCAAGAACTAATGATATACCAGGAACATATCCAAGCCCAGACCAGATCCAAGTCCATAAATCCAACACTAGTCCATAAATCCCTCTACAGACTCCCCAGCAACATGCGATGATGCAGAAGGCAGGACGATCGCTGGCCTGTTGGTGCCCTGTCTTGTGCTTCAGTGGGGGACAAGTCTCTAGGGCTCCCACAGATCTCTAAGTGGCAACAAAAAGAAGGTGAAGGTGCCCATAGACTGACACTGGATTGACAGATTTGCTCCATCCACATATTTCAAGTTGACCCAAACTTATGTAACTACCACAATATGTTTATAAATCCATGCAAGAAAAAAAATAGATGCTATTCTCTAATGAACGCATTCTTTACTTCATAGCTTCAAAATACAAAGTGTAGAAAGACATGAGTGGATGTACCAAACTTTAGAGACATTTTTTTTCTTTCTAATCATTATTTCTGTAGCTCATAGGCCAATAATCATGAGTAGGGTAGCTTATACTTTTATTCTTTGTACAAAAATACTGGGATTAAGATTTCCTTGATACAATATTTCAAAGTCTGACTGAAAACTGTAATGGTGGAGAAAAATAATAAGCAATAACATAAAGGTTTTATTTATTATTAAATGAGCAATGTTCAATGTATAACTTCTAAAGCAATCTGCTCATTTAAGTATTAGAGATCCAATTTTGCTGAAGCACACATGATTATGGAATTATGTCTATAATGAATATAAATATGATTTTGCATAGTTTTACAGATTATTGATAATAATGAAGAACAAAGTTTGTGAGAACAGATGACATTGAAAAATGCATTTATCAGCAATTGTGCAGCCACCAACTCTCTGTGTACCCTTTTAAAATGTGTTTTAATTAAGAAGTGACAAAGCTTGAAATTATTGCTCCATGTTCCAGCGCATTTATATTTTCTAAGCAGGATTTTAATTTCAGTCATAATTACTGACATTTCTCACGAAAGAGGCAGACAAGGGAATATCAACAATGAAAATGTAGAATAAAGGAAGTGGATGTTACAGAGACTAAGAGGGCGCACTCAGCACACACATGAGTAAAACCTCTGTCAAATGTGTTTAAGCTGTACTGGAAAAATCTAACGGTTCCACCAAAATATTAAAGAATTTAGTTTCTTCAATGATATATTTCATTATAAAGAAATGTTTTGTTCCCTTTCCTATGTGACAGAGTAATACAGTGAAGCTTTTAGTATATCAATTTAGAGGATATGTGTTAAAGAATTCTTGCCAAAAGAGAAAGCAGATTTTTCAAATGTTACTGACTAATTTGATGCGTATTACTCTTATACATACCACTTTACCTATGGTAAAGCTTGACATATATCACAGCTGCTTGACCCACTCACTCTGAAGGCAGCAAATCTGGGGTTGACATTGCACCCCTAAGGTAGAATGAGATAGCTTGATCTTCATAATATATGCCCAAGAAATTTTCTATTGTGGAAAGTCAAACTGGAACAAGTCACTCCATCTGAGATCTTATGAGTGAATGCTGGGCATTTTTATTTGGGCTAGTTTCCAGATACATAGACTGATCTTATTTATGGAGTTGTCCATGTGTCCTAATAATGGAAATTGTTATTTGGCTCTGCAAATTGCTGACCACTTGCGCAGGTCAATAGATGCTAGTCTTTCCGTTATTCATTTATTACACCTTTGAGTAGGTTTTAGTGGCTTCCTGGAGTGGTCATCACGTGATCTCTGGAGGTCAGCAGTATCTTGACTCAGGTAATAACTTTAAATTCATGTACCCCTGCCACCTACTAAGGAAATTCATGAAGTCATTGCAAATTCAAAATAGAAGAGATAAAGAAAGGTTAATAAAATACATATCTATATAAGCTACCTGTTGAAATATAGGAAGGGAGAAAGAGTAGGATAGCAGTAGATGATAGATGATGATGATATATGATAGATAGATAGATAGATGATAGATAGATAGATAGATAGATAGATAGATAGATAGATAGATAGCTTTGGAGGCAGAGATAGAAATAGCTAGAGCACGGAATTTAACAATGGTACAGTTGATAACAAACTTCTTGAAGGGCCTGTGCTTTGAACTCTTTATATTTATTTTTTGTTTTTGGGGAGGGCATCACTGCCCTCTGGTGGAAGTTGGAGGCCCAGTCTTGCTCTTGGAGAGCTGCTGCTGGATTTGAACCACCAGCCCAGCGGGCTGCACACAACCACTATGCCACCGGGGCTCAGCCTGCTTTGACCTCTTAAGGTAGTATTTGGAGAAAAAACAATGGAGGTCTGCTACCATAAAGGTTTTCAGAATTGGAAACCTGAAAAGGCCAGTTCTGTTCTGTCCTTATGGGTCCATATGAGTTCATGTTTACTTGAGCGTGGTGGATTTGGTATTTGACTCTTTGCTTGGACATGTATGGGCTATTCTTACATGTTCTTGTTGAATTTGGAGGATAATTGTATTGTCTTGTAAGTTAGAAGTGATAATGGTTAAACATAGACTGTATATCAATTGACAGTACATGATAAAATGGGAATTAATTTCAGCTATATTGTAAATATTACTCTACTATATTAGATAATTTTAAAACCTGTTTTCTATTTGTCGAATGAATTTAATTTTTTGCTGTTCTTTTACTGTTTTCCTTAGTGCAGAACTGTGATTCTAATGTGCTTTTCTGACTTGATCACTAGCATGACAAGTACACTTTAGAGTCAACAGAATTTTCCACATTTTAGTTTTATTTCTATATAATTTCAGGTAAAACTATTTACATATAGACTTAAATTTGAAAGCTACTAATACTCATTTGCTCTCAGGTAGTCATCTGCAGATCATCTTGTTCTATTTTCATATTACCTAAGTAAGAAAATAGGTCTGTGTGACATGAGACTTTTTGCATAAACCAGCAGATTGGGGTGAGTAAAGTCAGGTGCACTAAACATTAGACCATGCAGTCTTAGAAACTTTCTGGGGGAGATAATTGAAATCCATGCATCTCCTTTGAAGATTTACCTTAATTAGCTACAAAAAGGAGATTTTGTTTGGAAGGTTTTTTTCCTTGCAATTTGGTTAGAAAGGAGAGATAAGCAGATGTCTAGATATATATAATTTGCAAAAAGCTTGGATCTGAGGCCTGCCTATGATGGAGTTTGATTACACAGATATGATAATGATTTAAACTAAGAAAAAGAAAGCAAAACCTGAGGAAAGATGTTTCTGAAAATGGATTTCCACCCATAAATAGACACACAAACAATTGTGTGATATAATTATGAGTTGCTATATTTGTTGTTTTTCTATTGTTGCTGCAAAATGTCACTGAGTCCTATGTTATCTGGCTCTCAATATCCCCGCCCACCTGTCCGAGTGACATTGAGTCCTACGTCGTTGAGTCTGATTGGGTGCTACGTTCAACAAAACAAAACCAGCCTGGTCCTGGGTCATCTTCAAAATTGTTCTTATGCTTGAGCCCACACATGCAATCACTGGGTGGATGCATCTTGTTGAGGGACATGCTATTTTTCACTGACCCTTTACCAAGCATGTCTTCCTGCTGGGACTAGTCTCCTCGACAACCTCTCCAGAGAGCATGAGATGAAAGCTCGCCATCGTTGCCTGCAGGGAGCATTCTGACTGTGCTTCTTCCAAAAGACAGATCTATTTCTTCTTTTGGTAGTCCATGATACTTTCAATATTTTTCAGTCTTCCTAATGCAATGTCCAGTTTCATATGAAGAGGAGGCAATGGGAAATGCCACATCTGTGTCAGGCTCATCTTGGTCCTCAAAGTGAAATCCTTGCTTTGCAACACTCTAACGAGATCTTGCCCAACCGATGTGCCCAATGTAATTCATCTTTTGACCCCTTGACTACGATTTCCATGAGCATTGGTTGTAGATCTAAGCAAGACACAATCTTTGGCAACTTCAACTAATCTTCTCTATTTACACTGATGCTGCCTAATGGTAGTGTTGGGAGGATTTGGGTCTTCTTTACATTGCATTGTAATCCCTGAGGAAGGCTGTGATTCTTGATCATCATCAACAAGTGTTTCAATTCCTCCTCACTTTCACAAAGCAAGGTTCTAACATGGCACACCACACCTTCTTAATAAGCCTTCCACCCATCCAAATTATCCTTCATAAAATCCAGCTTTTGTTTGCTCATGGTGAATTTAGGAAACCACATGTTCTTTCCATATCAACTTTGCCATGATTCATTCCTTCATTCCCAGCTTGTTTATGTCTGGCATTTCTGTCTAGCCTTTCTTACTCATCCTAAGCTGCTTTTCTCCTCTCCATTATCATTCTATAATCTTTCTTTTATAAATATTAATAACTTTCTATGTGCATGGATCTGCAATATGTTTCCTTTCTTTTTCTCCTGCTATACACTATCTGACAGTCAAAGGAATGTGCATATCTGATCACTGTGACAGAAAAGATATTCCTACATAAGCAATCATTAGTAATTGTTTGGTTGTCATATCAATTGCTTTCACTTAGAGGTTTTCTTTATACTTGTATAATAAGTTCACATAGTCATATTTCTGCCTCATGGGTGGTGGGCATAACAGAGACTACACAGAATGAAAATAAAGTTCTCACAGTCAGAAAATTTATAGTAAGCATTGACATAGAAAGGATGTAAGTAAAAGTCAAGGATCAGGACTCTAGCTTTTCTTTTTAAAATTATACTATATGTAATCTCTTATAAATATTTAATGTTTTTGAAGTTAGTGGGAGTTCATAGAATTGCTACATTGTAGAAGCATCATTGTTGCTTTACCTAAATTTGTTGTTTCCTTTTGAGAAGAAATTTCATAGATATTAATTATAGCTACTTCAGAGCTATAAATTGAAGAATTTCATAGATAATAAATTTGCTAAAGGGTTCTTTATCCTTATAAAATTTATGAGTATGTTAATATAATGAAAAATTGCTGAGGAGTCAAATTCATAATTATAAATGACTTAATTTAATAAAAATGTTGATTCAAGTAATTATTTACTTAAAGCTTAAGTTTGCTGAAAAGCCTCTAGCAAAATTTTTTATTAACATCATGTAATAAAGTAATTGTGGTACTTTTAATTAAATTCTCTGAGAGCAGCAGTGTACTAATATGATTTTTCTTTCTTGTATGACTTTGGAGAAAAATAGGCTTATCTAATGCCCTCATTCAAGATGTCTGAGGATCATCTAGAAATATTAGATATTCATCCATCACTAGGAACTGGTTGGAGTTGGGAACACTTGGTTCCTGCTTTCAATAATGGTAAATTCGGGAACAATTTAGGAGAAGAAAATTAAGAAATATGTTTTAAAAAATGTAATAGTCTCCAGCGTTCACTCTTGATTGGAAATTCTCTGAAATGAAACAGAGAAGTCAGTGACTTAGAAGTACTAGATTAAAACACAGCAAGTCAATAGAAAATACATCTAAAATTATTAAGTGTCACTTTTCCTATGGTCTCAATGGATGTTTCCAATAATGTACAGTTCATATCTGAAAAGAGCATCACTTTCTTTTGCCAGGAGATTTCTACTCCAACCACTAGATAATCTATTAATTCTCTGGACTATAATGTCTGTTTTTGTAGGAACTTTTATAAAATATATCATGGCAAAAATACCTTTGACCCTGATCCTCTTCAAACTGCAATTATGGAGTAACATTATAATATGCCATATAAGTAGAGGTCATTTTGAATACTGTGAACATTAGTGTTAAATATCAATATGGCTAGGCTATGATTTTAACTAGTCTGACAGACATTATACAATAATTGCTCATTTTGCAATCTAATGTGAGGAGTCAATCAGTTGGAGTGGAGTTTCCTTGGTGTGTGGCCTTTATTCATGATACATAAAGATTTTGTAGCATGCGTTTCTCTTTCTCCATCTTGCACCCATCTCCTCAGGGTCTGATTACTGGTTGATTCTTGGGATGTGAGAATGCTTTGGTCTACTGCCTGATCTGATTTTGGATTTGCCAGACATTGGGCATGTGCAAACTAAGTCCCCTAGCCCCAGTGAAACCTAAACCTGAAACTGCAACCTAGACCCCCGACTTTGGGCAGATGTGCTTAGACTGTGCCCATAGGAATAGCCAAGACCTTCCACCACGCCTCCCCAGCCCAAGGGACTATACTCACTGCAGGTCTCCCTCTCTCTTGAGCTCTATTCCTGTTCAGGGGCAGGTGGAGTTTGCAGGTTTCCCTCAAGTGAGCTGCAGGTAAGCGCTTGCAGGCCCTCTGGGACCCCCGCACCCCCTACTTGGCCTCAGTGAATTCTCCAGTTTCACATGGAGTTTCACACTCCCCGTTGTTCCTGTATTCTTTCCACTTGACTTGTCATGAGAAGTTGCACCCTGTGGTGAACCCCACTCCACTCTGGTTGAGTCCCCAAGTAGTAAGTACCTTTTTGAGACTGTCGTACCTGAAACTCTCCCTTTCTGTCATAAAAACATACTTGGATCCCAAAGGGGCTTGTGCTGAGTTAATTCTTTCAGTGCCTTGAAGCAAAGAAATGATGTAACCTCATGCAGAAACATTAGCAAGAATATTTTCAATTTAAAGTTTTGTTTTTAATATACCTCTAAAACTCTCATAAAACAAAACAAAACATCCTGAAAACTCACTGCTGATGGTGTTGATTCTGACACCTGGCTACCATATAGGACAGTGTCCTGTGAGTTTCCAGAAGTGTAGCACTTTTGGGGATCAGAAAGAATTGTGGCTTAAATAAAATGATTTATTTTATATTAGTAGCTTATCTTTTTACAAGGCAATATTATTGGGTTACATTGGCAACACTGGGCTCATAAGCCAAGTTTTCTGCCTCATGATTTACTGTTCTTTCCCCTAGAACACACTACTGAGAAACTTGACACTTAATATAATGGAATCTTTAGGACACAAGATCAGCCCCTCAAACCCGACCAGTCACACCACAGAGGAAAGTGGAGGCATCGACTTTCATAAATATTTACAGGCTCTGAACTCACTGGGGCAGTTTCGTTGTCCTGTTCGGTGGCTGTGACCCAGAGTCTACTCGCAGGCAATGGATTAAAGTTGTAGTGTCATGCTATGCCATGGTTTTCGATTTAAATTTTTATGCTAAAGGGTGTATTTAAAATAATATTTGGGCTTCTCCAACACTACAAAGGCAGCTTGCCAGTGGATACTGCTTTCTTTGTTGCTCTTCTTTATTTACTCTGTTCTACTTACAATCGGGGTAGAATAAGAACAAGGACCAATGGTGCTGAGGAAAAAGTTCTAGTGACCCTAAATGCATTAGCAAAAAACAAGGTTCCAGGAAGTGAAGGCATATTAATTGAAATGTACCAGGGAGTTGATGAAGCCCTTACTTGTCTGCCAGGACAAGAAAATCTGGAAGAGAGTTCCTTGGCCAACTTACTAGAAGAGATCTATGTTCGTGGCCGTTCCAAAGAAAAGTGACCAGGCAGAATGCTCAAACAATAGAATAATACCATTGCTGTCACACATAAATACAATTCTGAAGATCATCTGGCAGCAGTTGCAGCATTTCATTGACAGGGAGCTGCCAGGACTTCAGGCCAGATTCAGAAGAGGTCTTGGAACAAGGAGCATGGTTGCTGATGCCGGATGGATCTTGGCTCAAAGCAGAGAAAAACAGAGCCCTGTTGAAGGGTGTTTTATTGACAATGCAAATGCATTCCCCTGTGTTAACCTTAAGAAACTATGGATAACCTCGAGCAGAACGAAAATTCCAGAACCTTTTATTGTGCTTCTGAGGAACCTGTGCATGGATCAAGCAGCACTTGTGTGAATAGAACAAGACATTCCTGCAGGGTTCAATGAAAGGTGTGCCTCAGGCTTGTATCCTTTCACCACACTTGCTCAAATTGCTGTATTTTTCAGACCATAAGATGCACTCTCTCCAACCCGCCCCCCCCCCCAAGTGGGAGAAAGACGAGGGTGCGTCTGGTGGTCGCCAGACACCAGACTGGGTTGTCCCCAGAACATTTTAGTGTAGGTACTCTTTGGTTCAGAATATTTTTTTCTTGTTTTACTGCTCTAAAAATCAGGTATGTCTTATGATCTGAAAAATATGGTATATTTTGATCAAATAAATCAGAGAAATGGGATTCCATGAAATAGAATGTGGCATCAGGGCTGGAAGTAAGCTTATTACAGCTTATGGTGTGTAGTTGACACAGCCTTGCTTGCTGCAAGTGAGGAGGGCTTGCAGCAGTGGGCTCAAACAGGAGCAAAGGAGGCTGGCACGCACTTCCTTCTGCTGTGCTAGATGCATGTGGATGCCAATCCTGACCTCCGGGAGTGTCCTTAAGAACAGATTCGGAGAGATGAGTCTGTGCTAGGTGGATGATTTACTCACTTAACAGGTAACTGGAAATATTATACAACCTGCAGGATACACTTTGGCACTTGTAAAAATAAATGAAATAATTTTATTTGAGTTGATGGATCCCTGACTTATCTTTATGCTAGATAACTATTTGGAAATATAGTACTACTTACAGATAAGGCACATCAGCATGAAAAGGTAATCATGTAGACTATAGACATTTAAGAGCAGGTGATTTTCATTAAATCTTTCATATATATATATATATATATATTTGATATATCAAACCACCCCAAATCAATACTCTAGCTAAAAGGATTATTCTGATCTCTTGGTTTTGTCCTCTTGTTGTTTATTCCACTCTTTATTTTTTAATATTTACTCCTCATCTTTGTGGGTCACCGTGATTTGACTGACAGTCACTCTTGGGTAGGGCATATGCCTGGTGGTGGTTTCCAGGAGTCAGGGTCCCTGTTTTGAATGAGCAACTGACAGCAGCAATAATACCTTACATGTTTTCTGCAGTGAATTGGTCTTCATTTGCTTTAAGATACTATAAGAGAAGACTTCTCATCGATATAATGTTTTAAATTGGCTTCAATACAATATTCGTGAAATCCACATTAGTTGTAGGCTGTCCTTAAGTACATAGTGAGTGTTTGCTAGCTCTATTTGCCTCAATGTTTCTTCTGTATTTATGAAAAGGATGGTGCTTTGGAGATTAATCAGTATTAACAACCATATGACAGGTTATTTATTTGCATGGCACTTTTACTAATTCTTAGGCCTGATAATAGCTTTCCTCCCTTATGACATAGAACCATTTTTAAATGATTGACACTAAATGTTATTATAGTGTTAGTGGACTCAGAATTAATTTTAATCAAATGTTGAAGCAAGGGCTTTAATTATAAATCAAGAGCACCGACTAAATATTAAAGCATATTTTTTGTACTTCAACAAACTAGTAATTTAAATTTCAGTGTACAATCATTATTATGTTCAGTTACATATTTCTCACAGCAAGAGATAAATTAAGTTTATTGCATTTCAAAAACAGTTTGTAGAATTACTGTGTATGAATGTTTCAGAACTTCAAATAACCGCCTTCCACATGATATTAATAGAAAATTTCTTTTTTTCACATATATAGAAACCCATCTTATCTGCTTTATACTATTATCAGTGTGAGTTTTTCTTTGAAATTCAACTTTGAAAATGGTGCTGCAATATTTATTTTGTGAATTTTTTTGCTTTGACCTTACCAAAATTATATGAGCTTTTCTTCCTTTAATTTTTAAACCTTCTAGATTTTTCCATAAAGCAATAAGGTTATAATGATGGAATTCATTAAGAACACTTGTCGTTAGGTGTCATCAAATGGTTCCAACACAAAGCCACCCTGTCTTCAACAGAAGGAACCTCTCTCTCCTCCTGGGCCACTCACAAGGATTCTTATGTTGGAAGTCATTGTGGAAGCCACTGTGTCAATCCATCTTGCCTCGGCTTTTCCCCTTTTACACTGCCCCTCTTCCTTACCAAGCATGATGACCAGTGCCTGGTCTCTCTTCGTACCATGTCCAAAGTCTCAGCGTCCTTGCTGAAAGGAGCATTCCATCTATACTTCTCCCAAGATGGATTTGTCTATTCTTTGTCAGTCTTCACTCACTTTGTGAGTTTTCTTTGGTCTTCTTTATCCAATGTCTAAATTTCTTTTACACATGAGGTGAAGAAAATACCATAAGAAAATACCATAAGTTGGGTCAGGCATGCCTTCATCCTCAAAGTAACATCCTCAAACAACATCTTCAGTGCTTTAAAGAGATCTTGTGCAGCAGTTATTATTTATGCAAGATGAAATTACTTATTATTCAAGTCTTTCTTTGTCAATTTTCAATAAAAACTCTAGCATAGCAAATAATAATTACATAGGTAATTAGAATTTGCTTGAAAAATACTACAAGGAATCCTAAAATTTCTTAGAATTGTTAAAATGCTAAATAAAATAACAGTTCCCTTTAATTTAATTTGTGTCTTATATTGAAATGAGAAGGCTGCATATAAAATAAATATAACATTTCAGGTGTTAAAGCAATAATAATTTCAAATCATTTCTATGTGGAAATCAAGTGAGTCATGGCATTCAGTATGAAAGCATGCAATATTTCATATTAATGGTTTTCTCTTTAATCAACAAGAAAACAGCAGGAAGACTGTAAAATATTTTCAAGTTTAGCCAAAGCAAATTTGCTTAAGCAATAGTTTATAGTCTATTTACTTTGGATAATCACACTTTAACAATAAAAGTCCCAACCAAAATGTAATGGAAGTCCTTTGAAGTGTTTATAAGAAAATGTAACTCTACTTAGGATATTTTTCCTTACTGCTTGAGGTTCATTTTATTTTTACTCTATTTTGGTTCAACTGCACTAGATTAAAAGCTGAGGTTATTCTATTTGTTTGAGGTGTCCTGTGGGTGCAATAGTTAAGCAACTCATTGCTAGCTAAAAGACAGTTGTTCAAAATCACCAGCCTGACTTCAAGAGAAAATCATGGTAGGTTGTTTCCCTCAAGATTAAGGTCTCTATAAACCTTGGGGGGGTGATAGTGCTGTGCCTTGCAAGGTTGGTATGCATTGGAATAGAGCACTAACTATGGGTTTAATTTGGGCTGGAAATTCAAACATACCATTCACTCTGTGGGGAGAAAGATGAGGATGTTAACTCTGATTAGAAAAGATGAGAATGCAGTATGAACTCAATGTCAATGAGCTTGCTTATGTGGGCCTTTGCTAATTTATATGTGATGTGTAGGGATAAACACATATGGATAGATGCATATATGTATATAGTAAACTATATGTGTCTGTGTGCTGCTAAGTCAGAGTGGATTCAAGGGCTGTGGGTTTTATTTATGTATGTGATGTGAATATATAGGATTTTGTCATTTATAAAAAATATTCTCCCTTATTTTTATCTGAATATTATTTATTTCTCCTTTTTGCCTTCTTTCTCTGGCTAGGACTTCAAAGACAATAATGAATAAGAAGAGTGAAAATGGGCATCCCGTTCTTGAAAGGTATTATTCTTAGTTTTCTTCCAATGGAAGGATGTTGGATGATGATTTTCACGTATATCTTTAAATATGTTTAGGAATTTTCAGTTTCTATTATGCAGATGGTTTATAATAGGAGGGCTATTGAATTCTATCACATTCCTCTTTGACTTTAATTGATGTGTTCATATGGTTCTTTTACTTTATTTGTGCAATGAATCACATTGATTGATTTTCCAATGGTAGGCCATTCTTTGAGTCCTGCTAACGATCCCATTTGGTGCAACTGTGTGTTTTCTTTTCTTGCCAATATATTCCTGAATTCTGTTGGATAGAATTTTGTTTAAAAATTTGCATCTATGCTCATGAAATATATTATTCTTTAGTCCTTTTTTGGTGATAAGGATATCTTTTTATGGCTTATATATCAGTGCTATTCTGACTTCATAAGAAGCGTTCATAAGAAGAGTTCAATTCCTTCTTCTATATTTTTCAAGAGATTGAATGGTATTTCTGTCAACTCTTCTTTGAATGTTTGGTAGAAATCTTTTGTGTCCTCATCTGGTCCTGGATTTTTTGTTGGTGATGGTGGCAGTTATTTAGTGATGTCTTCAATCTATTCATCTAGTTATACTTGCTACAGATATTTTTGTTAGAAATGTTAATTAATTTTCCCTTTAGGAATTTGTCCATTGAATATAGGTATTCAAATTTGTTGGGGTACAATTTTTCATAGTCATCTATTATGGTCCTATGAGTGATGTTTCTTGTTTCACTTTTTTCCTCTTAACTTTCTAAAAATTCTTTTTCACTTGGACTGATTACTTATAACTCCTCTTTCTTAGCAACACACTTTCTTTAACTGTAAAGTATATTTAAAGTTAATAGTGGCTTTCTGAACTTTAGATTTCACTGCTTCCTTTCCGACATTGCACACAGAAGTTTATAGATTTTATAAAGGTTTGCCATTCCAGCCTACAAGAGTCTTATAATCCCCAGTGAAGCTGTACATTCTCTCTTTATTCTCTCTCTCTAATACCCCTATTATGTATAAACCTATTTATCTTAAGCTTTACCTGCTGTGATAAAAAGAAGTCAAATTTATGGTATTATCTTAAATCTCAGTGTTCCAAATCTCCACACGCTTATCTAGCTAGAATTTTAGTCATTTTCTAAGAGCACTCAATACAAATACTCCTAAGTCATTGAAATACCAAGAGGTAGATGTTCTCTTTAGTGCTGGTAATGCCAGATTTTTAAGGTACTTAAGGGTCTTTTAAACTCATGAGTGTAGACACTTTGATTTTTATTATTTTTTACTACTGTTTCCTCAGTGCCTACCATATTTTAGCACTCAGTGACAACTAAGAAAAAATCTGAAGTGTAAATGATCAAATGCTTGTGTATCCCCTGGCTTCAGCTGGTGGTAGTCTTCAGGACAGGAGATTAGAGCCTGCGTACGACTATGGGTAATACCTGAATCCCTGAGCTTAGCGGTCCTTTGCTCCTCACACTCCTGGTCTAACCTAGCAAATGTCTTATTGACATTTATATATGTTTTCCCACTTCCCACCTGCCTCTATGTTCAACTGTGTTTTCTTTTGTGTTGAGAGAGATAGCGGAAGAGCCTCTTTTGCCATGCCTATGGGGAACATATGAATTTGCTAATGGAAAGGTTAGCTGTTTCAGGCCACTGGAGGGGACCCGAGAATAGAGTGTGGCAACATAGTTCTGACAATTAGCCATTGATAGAAAACCAAGAAACACATACTGGTACTTGACATACGGAGCACAGCAAGGGGTGGCGGTAAGCCAGCATGATGGAGGTCACTGGTTTGGGCCATACCCTGCATTTCTTTCTCAGAATTTTGATACCCTGAGAAAGTTAGTAACAACCCAAATGTCACTGTGTTTTCTCTCTCTAACAGGAAGCCTTTAAAGTATGTAAGTATGTGAGTAAATTTAAATATTCTGTCAAAACAGCTAAGGGGAAAATGAATTTTGCTACTATTATAATTTCTCCCTTTCAAATCAATTCTCTTTTTACATTAAGGTGCTAAATTCTCTACCGATTTTATTTATTTATTTTTCTCCCATTTTTTTTCTCCCACTTCTCTGCTGATCATCACTTCCCTGTCAGTTCCTTGGTTGTGGAGGTTTGTGTGTTGCTGGGACACCCATTGAGATATATTAACCGATGGAGACGAAGCTGGACTCGCTTGTTTATGCCTAGAAATTTGGTCACATAAGATAGTTATGTGACCAACCCATGGAAGGAGATCTCTATTTCTTCCCCTTCCAAACATAGGTGAACCAATGGAATGGAACAGTTAATCAATAATATTATTAATATGGTATACAAAATTGCATAAGAGATCATTCAAAAAGGGTTAGAGCAACATATTAAGAGTGAACTGCAAAATATTCAAGCTGGATTCAGAAGAGGATATGGAAAAAAAGGGAATCATTGCTGATATTGGGTAGATTTTGAGTTAATAAAGCAGAGAACAGTAAAGAAAACAATCAAATGTGTGGGTCCTAGCAAGATTGTGAATGAGGACCATTCCAGAACATGTAACTATGTTCATGTAGATCATGTCTCTAGATAAACAGAGCAAGGGGTGACTGCATGGTCGACAATCTAGAAAAGTATGTCTCAGGGTTTTACCCCTCTGCACACTCATTCGATCTATAGGGTGAACAAATAATCCAAGAATGTTGTTTACATGAACAAGAGAATGAACATGACGTGAGAGTTTATAGAAGATACATAAACAACCTGCAACATGCAAGTGACAGCACTTTGCTCATTTAAGGTGGAGGACACTTTCCAAAACCATTCTCAAGGCCATCTCGTGGCGGCTGACTCATCCTGGCTCTAAAGGGAAGAATAGCTCAGCCCATATGCTTTGCCTGAGCCTGTCGGTCTTGATGGGAATGGAAAACCCCTTCTTTCTGCCTCTGGTGGCTGGAGGTTTCCAACTGTGGACTCTGCAGTTAGCAGCCCAATGTGCCAGCAGGACTCCTGATGAAGAAGACTTGAAGCATTCACCAAAAGAAGTCACGTGCAGCAATGGATTATACCTTCTCATAAAATAAATAAAATCCTCACAACTGGACCCACAGATAGCATGATAGAGAACAGATTCCAAGTTCTGATTATTCATTGCTTTTTACAGCTATTTTGCTTCATTTGGAGTCATGCTCCATCAACAAATGAAGGTTCCAAAGACTTCACTCTCACAGGCTTTCTGCCAGCCCCACCGTTAAGGTAGACAATTAAGATAGACAGGGTAGACAGTCAGGGTAGACAGGGTAGATAGACAAGGTAGAGAGTTAGGGTAGGCAGCATTGAAAAGGCACCTCTTTCTCAGTCATTTCTTGAGGTCTTCTGAGTTGAAGGGTTCATCTTCTGGCATGATATCTAATAATGCCTACTTTTATTCATGAAATTTTTAGTATCTTACAATGTTGTAATGTTTTCTGTAAGGTTTTCAGAGACTAATTTTTCAGTAACCATTTCTTCTTCCTAGTCTGTTAGCCTGGAAGCTCTGTTGAAAACTTTCCATGGTGGCACCCCCACACCAGTATTTGAAATACCAGTGACATAGTTTGCATTATCATAGCAAGTCACCAGGAACTGACCAATAAGTGCTAGAAGACTCATAGTCTTAGGCTTCATCGGTCTCTATCTGATCATTAAGTCTGATTTTTTATGATCTCAAACTTTGTTTTACATTTTTGTCACTCTACCCAAAGCTTTTTAATGTGATCTCTTTCACAACAAAAAGTAGTTGTAGTCAGGTAACATTTAGTTCTGGTCTCAAGGTTGTGGAAACTGATGTTAGATAGTCTATTAATCAATTTTAAAATATTGTCTATCTTTGATTTCCATTCTCTTCTTTCCCAGTACAGGGAGAGACCAATAGTTGCACTGTTGATGGCCTCTCACAAAGTTTGAAAACCCCAGTTGCTATAAAGTAGGATGGAAATATTCTTTGTGGGAATGTTATGTCAGTTGGAGTGGTATGCCTTGAAACATTGTTAGTGACTTACTCTAACTTACTCAAAGTGTTTATGTCTATGAAGTTTTTAAAACTCCCTGTCTGGGCCATTATATTCATAGATGGAGTTGCAGCACAGATATAGTCCCATGTACAAGATCTTATTTAAGTGTAAAAGTCAAAGATATTTCTTTGAGGATTAATGGACACTTGGCAGATTTTATCCTGGTGTCAGTCACCTCACCTCACGTGTGTGGGAAAACGAGACAGTAAACATGAGTGACTGAGTAAGAGTTGATCGCTCTTCACTATAGTGTTGATGAACAATATTTGCTATTCCATGGACTGCCGGAGTCATGAACAAATGTCTTGGAAATATCCAGCCAAGATGCCCCTTAATAATGAGACTGGCAAGATTTTATCTCATGTATTTTGAACATTCTGAGAAGGGATTACTCCCTAAGGAACCACACTTATAAGCTAGAGGAGCAGTGACTTGGACCCTGATCGAGCTCAGTTCACCCAGTGGCTATAGCCATGGACTGAAGCAAAACACACATTGAGGGTGATGCTGGCAAGAGGAGTGTTTCACTCTTTCACACCCAGGGAGGCTGTGAGTCCAAACTCAATGGCCCTCACCAACAGCAGCATGATTGGTGAAGAGGAAAAAAGGTAAATTAAAATTCTTCATGTGCTCTTCCCCGATTTGCTTCAATGTTAAATCAAGCTTTGGCAAATGTGACCTCCTTTCCTTTTCTAACTACTACTTGACTTACTCAAGGACTTCTTATCCTGTGTTCCCTCCTGTACTTGCCACATGGGTGACCTTTTCAGATTCTCAAAAGTATATATTTTTTATTGTCTCCACCTTTGATACTCCTGTCACGGAGAGGTGACTTTCACTGCACACCCATTATTAACCAGGTATCTAGGCGGAGAAAATCCCTCAGGAAGACATTGTTCTGAAGGTTCTTTTATTTGAAAAGTGTGCCCAGATGACCAAATAGGACCTTTCTCTTAAATGCAAATTCTCTCTGTTAAATTTTCTGTATTATCTATCTAGAGATATGTGAAGAGGTGTGCCTTGACTTACTTAAAATAATTAAATCGTGGACCACAGAATGAAAATATCTTACTTGGTTCACTTTTGGGAATATATAAAGGTCAGTTTATAAGTGAAATTATTGACATAGAAAGAATGCAGCCAGAAAGGGATAATCTTCATATCTAATTTTCCTCCAAAAAGTGTTCTACTATCTTACATTTACAAAACTGGAAATGCACTACTGTTTCATAGTGACAATTTTACAATGGAACCCTGAAGATAGAGTGGCTACACATTGCGCTGAGATCCCTATCTGGTCAACTGGTCAATTCAAAACCACAGTTGCTCTGGAAGAGAAAGACTGGCCTTTCGACTCCTGGAAACAGTCATCTCAAACCCACTAGAGGGTCCTGTGAGACAATATTGACTGGTGTCAGGGAGTTTTCCTTTACAATGGGTCTGCTCAAATGAAATGATTTGACTACTCACTTATTTCTTTGTTGATGAGAGCAACGGACTAAAGAGCAGTAAAGACCACAGTGTAGCTATACATCCTAAGGCAATCTTACATAGCATCTTAACTAAGGATGCATTTTACTTTGAACTTTTCTCTTACTAATAGGTCTAGTTAAATGATCGATGTGTGTTGTTGTTCTGCCTCCCAACAATTAAGGTGAAATGCAGGTTATTCTAATGAAAAATCATAGATTAATGAGGATAATGTGATCTATTTCTTTTTTATGGGGTACCCCCTCATGGATAGATAGGTATATGATTTCACTAGGCAGTTTAAAAATATGATTGCTTTCCACCAATTATCATTCATTTTGTCCTGCTTTGGTGACTTTTATATTGCTGCAATGTTGAAATTTAAGCCACTGGTATTTCAAATACCAAAGGGATACCCATGGTTAACAGACTTCACTGAAACAACCAGACTACGATAGCTTTGGAGAAAGAAAATCAGCCTTCTGCAGAAAAAAAAAGCACTAAAAATTTTATGACTAACTGTAGAACATTGTCTGATACAGCCCTGAAAGATGAGCACCTCAGGTTGAAAGGCACTCAAAATAAGAATAAAAAGTGAAGTCGACCCTAATGGTGGAACCTTTATTTACTGATGCAGCATGACTTACGAGAAGAACTAAGGAAAACACCCATTTATAATCAGAATGTGGAATGCATATAGTATGGATCTAGGAAAATGGAACACATCAAAATTGAAATTATATGAAGCCCTATATCCTAGACTTTAATGAGCTGAAATGGACTATAATTAGTCATTTGGAATCACATACTCATGTTGTCTACAATATCTATTCTGGTAATTATAAAAAATGCTTCCTCTCATGTGAAAAACTTTTCTTGCTTTTATAATAATATAGTTTTTGTAATTTTTGCCCTATGTGTCAGACTTAATTTTACTCACCACTGTGCTCTCTAGTTTCATCCATTGTACTAGGTATTTCAGAGTGATATTTATTTTTTAATGTGTGTGTAGCACACTTTGTGCATCCATTCATCTGTGGGGGTTTGGTTTCACTTCTTCGACCTTGTGCATATTGCTGTGATGAACATGGCTGTGCACTATGCACTATCTACTGGTGTCACAAATCTCACTTCTCAAGCATATAGAGCTAGTAAAGCAATTGCTAGATTAGATGGTAATTTTATTTCCAGCTTTAATGAAGTGCCCTACCATTTTCTGCAGTAGTTGAACCCTTGGACAATCCCTATAGCACACTGAGGCTGCCAGTCTCCACATATTCTCCAGAGCAGGTGTTATTTTCTGTTTTGCCTTTATTGGTTTTTAAGCTCTGCTATTAATGCTTGGATGAAATGAACTCTCATTGTTATTTTGAATGTTATCTATTTGATGACTAATGTCACTTTGAAGACTATGTTGCCCTTAATCATCTCATAGGTATGTGATAGTTGGACAATGAACAAAAAGACTGCATAAAAATTGATGGATTTGAATAATGATATTGGCATGGAATATTGAAAGTTCCTGGACTATTAGGTCAATAAACAAATCTGTCTTGGAAGAGGTATATTTGGAATGCTCTTAGAATGGTTAAGACTTTATCTCCCAAGAAGTTTTGGACATATTTTCAGGAAGGACTGGTCTCTAGGAAAAGACACTCTACGTAAAGTGGAGAAGCAGGGGTCAAAAGGACTACCTCAAGGAGGTAGACTGACTTCATGCCTGCAACAAGGAGGCCAAACATCACAACAATGTGAGCATAATTCAGGACTAGACAATGTCTTACTCCATCATACATAGACTCTCTGAGTTGAAACTGAGTGGAAGGCACTGAATGATTACAAGCATTGAGTTACAAGATTGCTGGTTGTCTGAATGCTACATTTGGTAAAGTGTTTGTCCTTGATCTCTGTCCATATTTTAATTGGTTTATTTGTCTTTTTTGTTGAGCTGGGTAAGTTTTCAATACCTTTTATCAAATTGTTTTTTTCCAATAATTTTATTGGGAGCTCTGACAGTTCTTTTGACATTCAATACATCTTTTATATCAAGTATATTTGTACACATGTTGCCATTGGTGTTTCCAAATATTATCTATTGAGTCCTTGGTATAAACTCCTCTTTCCTCCTTTTTTTTTTAATAAATCATTTTATTCAGGGCTAACGCAACTCCAATGATGATCAATACATACATCAATGGTATGCAGACCATATTTGCACACTTGTTGTTGTCATCACTCTCAAAATATCCTCTCTCTACTTAGGCCCCCAGTATCAGCTCCCTCCAATTAGGCCCCCAATAGCAGCACCCCATATTTCCCTTCCTTCCCCTCTCCCCCCCATGAATCCTTAATATTTTACAAATTGTTATTACTTTTTCATATTGTACACTGTCTAAGGTGTCCCTTCACTCACTTCCCTGTTCACTGTACCCCAGAGAGGAAGTTATATGTAGATCCCTGAAATTGGTTCCCCCTTACTATTTCACCATCCCTCCAACCTCCCAGTATCACCACACACACCACTGGTCCTGAAGGGATCATCTATCCAAAATTCCCCATCTTTCTGACTCCAGTGTACATCCTCTGGTCTAGCTGGATTTATCAGGTAGAATTGGGATCATGACAGTGGGTGGGAGGAAGCATTTGAGAACTAGAGGAAAATTGCATGATTCATTGTTACTACACTGTACCTTGACTGGGTCATATCCTCCCTTTAACCCCTCTGTATGGGGTTCGCCTATTGATGGACTGTTGGTCTCCAATCTGTACTCCCCCTCATTTATAATGATATAATTTTAGTTATTTGATACCTTATACCAGGGACCTTCAACATCTCGTGGTTACACATGCTGGTGTGCTTCTTCCATGTGGGCTTTGTTGCTTCTGAGCTATATGGCTGCTTGTTTACTTTCAAGTATTTAAGAACCCAGACACTACATCTTTTGATAGCCAGGCACCATCAGCTTTCTTCACCACTTTTGCTTATGCACACAGTTGTATTCAGTGATCATGTTGGGAAGATGAGCATCAGAGAATGGCAATTTAATAGAACAAAATGTTTTTGCACTGAGAAAGTACTTGAGTGGAGGTCCAATGCCCATATGCTGTCCTAATACTAATCCTATAAGTATATGCATGTTGATCCATTTTCTCATTGTCCTATATACATTGTCCTATGTACTTGCCTGTATTTAGGCATCTATAAGTGTCCTTTACTCCCCAGTTCTTTCTTCTATTTCCTTTTACTTGCCTCTTGTCCCACTATCATGCTCAGCCTCCACTTGGGTTTCAGTATTGTCTGTTACATTACTCTTGATCAATCTCTGAGATATCTTTTTATGAACTCTGTTGAAGCTCATGAATGTCTAAATTTTAGAATATCTGAGTCATCTAGTGTGTCTTGTGCACCTTTATATTTGATCTTGCATCTTGTAATTTATTAGGTCCCATCCCACCCCCTCACACTCTGATACACCCCACTTCCAGGCCTCCGTACCTCTATATTTTACATTGAGTTCTTTCACCCATATTTAGTGCATTTTTCTATGTGATTTATGGGCCCAGTTTTCTTTTCTATCATGGATATCCAGTTTTGATAGCACCATTTATTAAAAGGACTATCACTTCACTTTTTAATAAACTTTGACTATCAAAAATCTGCTGCACTTTCGTATTGATTATGAGTTCTGTTTTAGTGTTTTCTGTATCTATTGTTAAATTAGTACCATTGTTTGTTTGTTTGTTTGTTTGTTGGGGGCAGTGGGAAGCACATTTTTCTTTGAATGACCAGTATGAATTCTTCATTTGTTACTGGTCTATTCAAATTTTGTACTCAGTTATTATTAGGTTAGTTAGATAGTGTTTATAGTAGCCTCCCCCAATCTCTATTTAATTTTCAAATTAGTAAGAGTACAGTTCTTAATAGTGTTAAAGTAATTTTTAAGTTACTTGGTTCACAAACAAATTAAGTGGGTGCTCTATAGGAAAGGCTACAGCTCAGAAATTTTGTAGAACTTTATAATATTTTACACAATATATAAAATATAAATTTCCATATATTTGGGTTGCTTTGTACTAACTTTTAGTGTTTTTTATTTAATTCTTACCATTTTGCAATACATTGAAGTAAATATCTTTTGATTAACTGATAACATTTCCATATGAACCTTGTATGTACTGTGGTTAGGTGCTTAGTTGCTCATTAAAATGTTGGTGTATTAACCCTTCCAGCTGCAACAGAGGAGAAAGGCATAGCTAATTGCTCCTTTAAGCATTACAGCCTAGGAAACCCTGTAAGATGCTTCTCTTTGTCATGTGTTATCAATGTGGTTGGAAAGCAACTTCATTATGACACCTAGCAAAAACCATCACCACCCCTTCAATCAACCTTTTGTTATAAACATAAGCTTTGGTATGTGTGTCTCTGAATCCTAATTCAATTTAGAAGATATGGGTTACTTAAAATTAGAGAGATTTCCATTTGTGACATTAGCACAGAAAAATAAACAGTCTACCTCATTTAAATTAAGTTGTTAGTAGCGCAAGAGTATTTTCATAAGGATTGATTTATAATTTCAGTTCAGTGTTTACTTGTCTT
>PVJH01017059.1:0-48845 GCA_004026705.1 Nesogale talazaci
AAAATATTGAATGATAAAAGAACCATTGAAAGAATGCATAGTCACCATACATACCAAAAAGAACTCTGGCCCACCATTTCATAAGGGAGCATAAGGGCAAGTGCCAATAGTACTAAAGGAAGACGTTCAAGCTGTATTGAAACCATTAGTCAGAAAAAAGACTTCAAGAATTGATGGGCTACCCAATGAATTATTTCAACAAGATGATGAAGCACTTAATCCTAAAGGCCAGGAGATTTGGCTAACTAACTGGAAGAGATTCATGATTGTACTCATTCCCAAGACAAAGGATTCATCAAAGTTCTCATGTTATAGAACAATATCAGTATCACATGTAAGTAAAATTTTGCTGAAGAACATCCAATAAGGGTTTTAGTAGTACATTGATGGGAACTGCCAGGGATTCAGGAATGATTTCGAATAAGACACCGAATGAAACACATTATTGCTTATGTTAGATGGATATACTGAGTGCTGAGATTACCAGAACAATGCTTATGTGTATTTTATTGACTATGCCAGTGCATTCGTTACAAAATATGGATAGTTTTGAGAAACCTGAACATTTTAGAATACTTTACTTTGTTTCTGCAGAATTTGTACATGGATCAAGTGGCAACTGTGTGAACAGGAATGACACATGTTGGACATCTGGAATTATGCCCATCAGGATTACATTTTCTCACCATACGTATTCAATGTGCATGCTGTGAAAATCATTAGAGAAGCTGGACTATAGGAAGAATAATTCAACATCTGGATTAGAGATTAAACTGTAATATGCAGATGACATAGTTTCGCTTTTTGAGAGTGACTGAGGAAGATCAAGGATTTTAGCCTTTAGTATGGCATACAACACAGTGTCAAGAAGACCACAATCCTTGTGACTGGGACTATAAGTAACATCATGATAGGTGGGTCATTAGGGAATTTGTCTAATTGGACATACCATCTATGCTCATGGAAGCAACAGCCACGACATCAAATGATGTGTTGCATTGGACAAATCTGCTATGCAAGACCTCTTTAGAAAGTAAGAAAACAGGGAGGTTACTTTGAAGCCTAATATTCACCTGACACAAGAAATAGTATTTCTAATTGCCTCATTTACATGTGAAAATTTGACATTGAATAAGGAAGACCTAAGGCAAATCGATGTCTTTAAATTGTGGTGCTAAAGAAGAATATTGAAAATGCCATAGGCAAGTGTCATAGAAGCAGTACGGCAAGAGTGCTCCCTAGATACAAGGATGGTCAGACTTTCTAGTATATACTTTTGATGAGGAGCGACCATTCCCTGGAGAACAGCATGTTTGGTAGAGTAGATGGACAGTGAAAAAGAGAAAAACTCTCAAGAGATGTATTGATACAGTGGCTGCAACAATGGGCTCAATTATAAGAACAATTGACAGGATGGTACAAGTCCTTTCAGTATTTGCTTCTGCTCTGAATAAGAATGGAACTGACTCATTTCTACCTTAGAACAAGAAAGACTGGCCATGTTCACCACCCAAAGAGAAAAGATAATTGAAATTGAGCAGATGTTAGTTGGGAAAGGTTATATAAAAAAACAAAAATCCTCACTGACATCTATGTGATGCTGACATATAACAATCCCTTTTTGTGTTTCTGAGACTGTAATATTTTATGGCATTATTAATCCCCATCTTTCTTCCAAAGAGGATGTCAAGACTGCATTAGTTGCATATACTTTGTCAAGCACATCATGTCTAGGTGAAGTGATACTTATGTTCCAGGGGCCCCAATGAGTTGAACTGTTAATCTTATGGTCAGCAGTTCAAAACCACCAGCTGATCAGTGGGAGAAGGATGCGACTTTCTACTCCTGTCAAGAACTAAAATCTGGGAAACTCACAGATAGTTATATCCCACCCGATAGGATCACTCTGAGTCGGACTTCACTTAACGGCAGTGAGCTTGAAGTTTCTTATGGTGCGCATTATGGAGAGACCTAGAGTAATTGATGCAGAGCTAGGGGCTTGGGTCTGTCCTTGGGTTACATTCCCCAAAAGTCTCAAGGAATCATGGCACACCCTGCAAATAAACAGCCATGGCCTGGCCTGGATGAGTTCCTTGCAGAAGTAATGATGAAGGTAGACATTATGCTTTTTTGAAAAATAAAAGTTTAATTATATTTTTCTCTTCTTAAATGCTGATATTATGTAATAGCAAGATATTTCACACAGTTGAAATAAAGTTGGCTCAGTCATGGTAATATGATTTTAATGTGTTACTTGGGTTGTTTCTTTACATTGAATCCCCTTTGTGGTGATGATGTCAGTAGTCAAAACCAAGGAGTTGATTTTGACTGCATGTACTCATACCAGAAGTGATCCTGCAGTGCAGAGTCGACATTTTTTTCATGTTTACTTGCATTTTATTGACTCAACAAAGGCATTTTGGTTGAATGGATTATAGCAAGTTATAGAGAACATTTTGAATAATGGAAATTCTAAAACATTTCATTGTACCCTTGCAGAACCTGTAGAATTTTCTAAAGCTACAAATCACCCTGACTCCCACCTTGTGGAAAGAGCAGTGAATTGAAATCACTCATGCCAGCACAAAGTCACTTTTAGAACTGTACTACCAGCACTCCTTGGAAGAGACAAACTTGTGAGGTAAATCATAAAGCTTGTTGTTGTTATATTTTAGGTTCTATTTAGTACATTAAGCCCATCATCACTCCTGTAAACAGAAAGAAACACTGCCCCATCCAAAGCCAAACTTACAATGGTTTCACTCTTTGATTTCATTGTTTTAGTCATTGATGATCTTTGTAGCTATGTCTCTGTCACCCAGAATGCTGTCCTACTTCAAGAACTGGTCCCTTCCAATAGCATGTACAAAGTCTTGCCATCCTCAGTTCTAAGGAACATTCTGACTATATTTTTTGCAAGATGTATTTGTTTGTTTTAGACATGGGTGATATTTTTTGCTTGCATATTGTTCCATGCTTTAAAACACCATTATCTTCAAAGTGGCATCTTTCATCTTTGGCACTTAAAAAATTCTTGCAGCATATCTGTTCAATGCAATATGCTTTGAGTATGCTCAAGACTGTTATTCTGGCTAATGTTTATTTTGAAAAGTGTCTTTCAGTTTAGGGGATTTATATCCCAGCAGGTTATTGGACACTTTTCTACTGTAACTCACTGACTTTCTTTGGGCTAGTTTTCTGAAGTATATTTCAATAATTCCAACCTATCTTATTTTGGAAGTTCCAGTGCTATATGTCCACCATAGGCAACTGTACCTGTATTTGAAATACTATGATACCACTTCCAGTATCACAGCAACAGTCAAGCCAGCACAATAGAACAAATGAAACAAAAGCTGATATTTGTTTGAAATTAATAAGGACTACAGTTTGGTTACATATTTGAAGGAAGTATCTAGAGAAGTGAACTTTTCAAGATGTGTTCAAGGTGGTCACAAAGTGGATATTACAAATTTTAAGCACATGGTAACAAAACTATATCATAATGTGTTGTTAGATCTTATCAGTGTATCATAATATAATTGAAAGTCATTAGTAAATGCACTTGTGAGTTAAGACTACAATGAAGAGAGGAATGCATCTAGCGTGTCAAAGTTAAGAAAACCTTCACTTCTTCTAGACCTTGACCTGGGGTCTATCACTGTGGTCTATCACTGTGAAAGTAGTGACTTTTTGAGGCATTAGGGGGTACCAAAAAGTGGTGTTTCTGTTGATGTTGAAATTATAAAAGTATTCTCCAAGTTCCAGTTCAACAGTGACTTCTCAAGGCCAATTTTCTAACAGTTTATCTTCAAAATTCAGGAGCCTAGGCCTGATCCCTTTCATCAAAGAAGAGATTAGGAGGATATGAGGATTGTAAATTTATCCACCCAATCAATGTGGAATTTACAGAACTGGCCTGTTCGCAGAGGGTGAACGGTTTATTAGAATGAACAAATCCATTTAGCCAAGGGTCTTGCTCTAGGTGATCACAATGGAGACAAACAGCAGGTCACGAGTGAATGTTGACGTACTCGGCAATATTCACATCAATTGGGCAGACAGTGGAAAGGCATTAGTCGTTAACTATATCTTAAAATAAAATACTGGTTCTTACAAAGAGCATGTTGACAGAGGGAAAAAAAAGTGCCTTCTAGTCAAGGAGAATGAAACGACCAAGTCTATTATTCAACACTTGGAGAAATATGCAAGCACACCATGAGTTGAACTATTGTACAGGTAAAATCATACGTCATATTATAAGTTACATAGGTATATACTTGAGAAAAAATTTAGCCATTTTCCATAAAAGATCAAAGGATGGAGGTGACGCTTAGTAGACAAGATTCCCCCTCCCCAAATTCTTCCTGGTAAATCATTTTAAGCTTCACAATAAATGAAAACCATATATTAAAAATAGAAGTTATCAAAGAATGTGTCTGCCATAAGTTTCCTGTATGTGGATTGAATTCTTGTTAATATACAATCATTTGTACTGGAACTATCCATTAGATATCTTTGATTTCTCTTCATAGACATCTGTTGAGAATACCTAAGTCAATGATCTGTGAATTCCATTCTTTCTACTTGAGGCAATTTCTGTGAGAAGGCATCAGTTGGTACAGATAAATAAAAGCAACGGAAATTAAGATTAAAAAAATTAAAGTAGGAAAGTTAGAAAACATAGCTCAAATGACAGTAAATGTTAATGGTCCGATCACACACGCAAAAATTGTCCTTCAAGCTGAAGTGTGCATTACGTAGTAATGAATAGATATACTTCTCTCTGAGATCTGATTTGTCTAGCAAATCCTTACTGACATATACTCTCATTTACTACTATATAGCCTTTTGAAAATGCCATTCCAGCAGAGCATAAAAAAGGTTATTTAGATTAAGTATAGTTACAAGATAAGCAGTATACTGAGTTCATTGGACTTCATGCACACTCATTTAATTTCCACCGCTCCATTACTTTGAATCAAACTGTCCCTGAAAGAACAAGAGGAAGGAAAAGGGCATTAAAAAGCACAAATCACAAAGTACGGAACATTCTTCTCAAAAGGGAAATGGTCTCCATGTGTTACCGTTTAATACCATAGAACTACTTCCTTGACTTTTATAGCATGCAGAGAAATTGCACCAATCTATTAAAGAACGCAATAAAAAAAGACTTTGAGGTGGGTTAGCATTTTCCAGGTCTTTATCATTCTAGATGGGCTCGGAACATCAAAACACTGTAAAAAATTATAAATGGTATCCATTTGCATCTGTGTGCAGCTTATGGCTTAATGAATGCATGGCCACTTAACCGTTTATTGAACACAGGAAGAAATATGAGGAAACCTCCAGTGATATGCTTTTACATGGGGCTCAAAGCCAGGCGTTAAAGAAAGAGTGCCAAAACAATTTATCTCCTCTCTCTTCACCCCCCCCCCCACCTTTTAAGTGCCATTCAGTGTCACTGTGAATCTCTTTGGACTTTATTTGAAATTCAAGTGATTAATACAATTGGAGAAAATACTTTTTAGTTGGCTAAGGTATTGTGGTAAAATATATACAAGAAAGATCAGAAGTTTAGAGGGCAGCAAATTACTGTGCTAATACAAAAGCTATACTGGGTTGCCTTAAGTAATTGTTTAAACCTTTCACATGTTCAACTTGCATTTGAGGGTGGCTGAACTTTATTAACTTTTAATGGCCTTTATCAAATTATGTTCAATATCTAAGAAGCCATGCATTGAATAGGGATCATGAGGACAAATACCTTTCTTCACATCTAGAGCTCAGCCATGGAGGTCTGAACCTCAGCAGCTTACTGCACGAAATGGAGTGCTTTCTATCTTTTTTCAATCAGTGGAAAAATGACAATGCTTACATATTTTCCCAGTGTGGGTCTTCACAGTAGTGCTTAAGTAGCCTCAGTTATTTTTAAGATTCCTCCCATGAATGTACATCCCTGTGGTGATTTCCCTATTTGCTCTTCTTTCCACTCTTCGCAAATATGAGAGCATTATCTAAAGCATCTCACCTCTAACCTTCTCCCTGATGTGCTGTAAACCGACCTCACGGCCTTTCCCCCGAGCTTCTCGCACCAGGCTGGTTAGCAACTCCTGTGGCTAAATCCATCCTCCCACCCAATTCCAAGAATAAGCCCAACAATCTTATAGGGAAGAGTAGGATGATTCTATAGAGTTTTCAAGACTGAGAAGCTTTATGGCAATAGAGAATTTCATCTTTCTCTAATAACTGGTGGGTTTGAACAGCCTATCCAGAGGTTAGCAGCCTGATATTTAAACTACTACACAACTACAATTCCTTCATTCTACTGGGGGCTCTGACTGCTCTTATGACAATCCAAGCCTATTTTGCATTTTGACATGCACATTTCTACATATGTTGTCATCATCTCTTTCAAAACATGTTCTTTTTACTTGAGACCCTGGCATCAGCTTGCCCAAACTTCTTCTCCCATGACTGTTTGCTAATTTATAAATTCTTCTTTTTTTCAAGTCACAGACCCCAAACAAACAAACAGCATATCAAGGGAAATTGGGGGAAGGGAAGAACAGGGACCCAAAGGCCATCAGTAATAATCTGAACACTCCCCATCAGAATGGCCACAAGGAAAGGAAGACCTAGTCAGGATGCAGTTTAGCACCAATGAAACATGTTGTTTCTCCAGTCCTTTAAGGCTTCCTACCCCCCCCCTACCCCCACAAACATAACTCCAATTCTATCTTGCAAATCTGGTTAGAACAGAACCTGTACACTAATACAGATAAGAACTTGCAACACAGGGAAGCCAGAAAGAATAAACTCCTCAAGACCAACGAAGGAAGCTGGGAGCATTACTACGAGGATAAGGGTTGGGTGGGTAATTAAGGGGGAAATGATCATAATGATTGACCTATTTCCCTCATCCCAGGGAGACAAGTAGAAGAAAAGTGGGTGAAATAAGGCAGCACCCAGTATAAGACATGAAAAAAAAATAGATCCAAGATACTTTTAATAGAAGCACTATGATACTTGAGATAGGAGACTTCTGAAAGGTCCCCAAGTGCTGACCTTGTTCCAGTATGTGTCTTATTTATTCTATAAATAAAATGTTGATTGACAAAAAAATTGAGCATCTATCAACTTCCCAAACAAATGAAACAAACAAATGCCTAGTCCTTTTTGAGTTCTTTCTGCGAGGACAGACTGTTACTCAAGCTCTATCTCTAGAGGTTCCTGAAATATTGTGGAACGTTGTGTGACAAAGGGAAGGCCTGATCTGCGGTGGACTGTGAACTGTTTGGCCACCACAACAATGCAGCAGCTCATGAAGCCACCTCAATATGCGGGTCTGGCAAAATTTGGTATGCTTCTCTTGCTGCAAACACCTGACCTCACTCCTTGCAACTTCTTTTTGTTTCTGTGAATGATGAGGAACATAAAAGGACAGTGGATTTAAGGACTTAGAAGAGGTGATGAAAAAAAAAGACGCTGTCAGCTTTCCAAAAGGTTTTTGCAAAAATGTTTTCAAGAATGGACTCTCAGATTTGGCGAATTTATTCAGAGTAGTAGAGAGTATCTTGAAGATGATAAGATTTTTTAAATGAATAAATACATAGCTTTGAAAAAAATACTATTTTGTGGGGTTGCCTCTCATTATGTACACTTTGTGACTTAATGAGATAGAATCACTTTTATAGAAATGGTCTACAATATGTCAGTTAAAATTGTTTTACTTAAATAGCATAATTGCAGTCTGTAGCTTGAGCTTTTAAAAGATCGTGGTATTGGGGACTCGTATAGTTCTTATGCACGGTAACAAGGATACTTGAACATATGTTGTCATCATCCTTTTCAAAACATTTTCTTTCTACTTGAGAGCTTGGTATCTGCTCCTCATATTTTTTCCTCCCTTACCCACCCTCTCTCCCTCATTAATTCTTGATAATATATAAATTATTATGATTTTCCTTTCTTACACTAACTGCTGTCTCTTTTCTCACGTTTCTCTTGTTCACTCTCCTTGGGGGAAGGGGTGATAATACATTGATCAGAGTGATGGAGTTCACTTTTCTCTTCCCAACTTCTCCCTATCCTCATGGTATCACTATTTCCATTATTATTCTGGAGAGGATTATCTGTCCTGAAATTCATGTGTCCAGAACTCTTATCTGTACCAGTGTACATGCCTCTGGTCTAACTGGATCTGTAAGGTAGAACTGCGGCTATGTTCGAGGGGGAAAAAAAGCATTGAAGAAACAGAAAAATGTTATATGTTTTAGCATCAAAATCTTAAAATTATCTATGTTTGACTTATGTTTCTTTGTCTACTCCCCTCCTTTTATAAAGTTTTGACACAAGTTCTTGATAGTCTCACTGATATTTTAAAAGTCATTGTTAAAATTCTTTCTCTTGCTTTTGACATTTTTTCAGTGTAGACATTTAAAATAAGAAAATTTTCTTGTAGAAAAATACAGCAACAAGTACAAATAAAGTTTAAATTGCATTCATTTTTACTTTTAGATAAAAAGCACTATCAACCTTTTGGGAGCTTTTATTAAGAATATGAAAAACAAGCAAATATGGTGAAGAAAGCTGATGGTGCCCGGCTATGAAAAGATGTAGTGTCTGGGGTCTTAGAAGCTTGAGTAAACAAGCTACCATCCACTCAGAAGCAACAAAGCCTACATGGAAGAAGCACACCAGCCTGTGTGACCACGAGGTTTTGAAGGGATCTAGTGTCAGGCATCAAAGAACTAAAGTTATATCATTATATATAGGGGGGTACAGATTGGTGACCCAAAGCCCATCAATAGGTGAAGCAACATCCTCTTACAGAAGGGTTGCAGGGAGGAGATGAGGAAGTTAAAGGACAGTGTGGTAACAATGAAATATGCATCTTTCTTCTAGTTCTCAAATATTCCTCCCACCCACTATCAGGCTCCTGATTCTACCAGACATGTCTGGCTAGAGCAGGGGATGTACACTGGAGTCAGAAACATGGGGAATTTAGGATAGATGTTCCCTCAGGACGAGTGATGGGAGTGGTGATACTGGGAGGGGGCGGGATGGTGAAGTAGAAAGAGGGAACCAATTTCAGGGATCTACATATAACCTCCTCTCTGAGGCAAGGCCAACAGGAATGTGAGCGAAGGGACACATTGCACAGTACAATAAGAAAAAGCAATAGCAATTTGTAAATTATTAAAGGTTCATGGGGGGGAGGTGGGAAGGGAACTATGGGGAGCTGGAAATGGGGCCCTAGGTGGAGGGAAGAAGTTTTGAGAGTGATTATGGCCACAAGTGTTCAAATGGGGCCTTCATACAATTGATGTATGTATGGATTATGAGGGGAGGTATATGAGTACCCAATAAAATGATTCATTAAAAAAGGGAGGGAGGGGGAAGGGGGAGCTTATACCAAGGACTCATGTGGAAAATGTTTGAAAATGAATATGGCAACATGTGTGCAAATGTGCTTGATACAGATGATGTATTGAATGTTATAATAGCTGTAAGAGCCCCTAATTTTAAAAAGAAGCTTATAGGGAGGGCTCAAGTAAAAATGTTTTGGAAATGATGGCAACATATATACAAATATGCTTGATACAACTGATGTTTGAAATGTTATAAGAGCGGTAAGAGCCCCTAACAGAATGACTTTTAAAAATTGGTATACAAACCATGTTTCTTGAAGTCTTTATTTTCTTATCATTTATTTTCTTGTTCTCTATTATTTTACAAATATAATACTTCCTATTATTATTTTTTTTATTTTTACCTTCCTTTATCTCAGTGCACTTGAGCCTGACTCTGCTATCGAGCCAATTTTGACTCCTAGAATACCTGTAGGACAGGAGAGAACTGACCCCAGGGGTTTCTGAGACTATAAGTCATAACAGCGGGAGAAAGCCTCACTTCCTTCTCTCCGAGGGACTGGTGGTTTCAAACTGTTGACCTTGCAGCCCAACATGTAACCACTATGCCACAAGGCACTTTGACAGGGGCTTATGTTTTCCTTTGCCTTCTCTGGCCCAAATGACCCTTGCTCACCTTATTGATCTCCTGAATCTATGCCACTGGATGCACGTGCTGTTCCATTTGCACAGTGGATCATCTCCCCACACACCACCCTCATCTCTTCACAATACCCTTGAGTCTGTGAGCTGCAAACCATCCAAAGCATCTGTGAGTACATGTGAGAATCATGGAACAGTAAATCACTAATGGATGGCAAATTCAGACAAAGGTGTGCGGGATTTTCTAATCATTAAGAAATAAAATGAGCTTATAATTTTATGACATGCTCTTCTTCTTACCTATGTGCATTAGAGGAGCCTCGCTGCTGTTGAGGTGGGCTGCTCACTGAAGATAGCAGTTCGAAACCTCCAGCTGCTGTGAGGAGAGAAGCAGGGTTTTCTATTTCACTCGAGTTGTGGTTTCAGAAACTCTTAGGAGCGGTTCTACCTCATCCTATTTGGGTACTATGAGTCAGAATTTACTCAATGGCTATTAGGCATACTCAGCAATAAAAGTTGGAATTGCTTTAAATTAATTGCAAGATGAGCTATTTGTTATTTTATTGGCAATAAAGGTGAGCAACAATTGATCAATGTGTCATGTGCTTCACCATATGATTAGAAATAGGAGCTATTTTAAGACATAGAGAACCAGTGTCAGAAGAAAAAAATAAGTCAATGAAAAACCGTATGGGCAATGCCAGACAAATTTCGTGGTGTGTTGCATTGCTACTAACTGGAGGCTAGCTGGATGACAGCTAACAGCAACACGTGGGTCAGGATGCCTACATACATCTATGAGAGGGCTTTAAAGTAATGCATGGAAAAATGGAAGGAGACAATTAATGGACTATTTTTCAATGAGCTTGGTTAAGTACCTCTTCAATAGTTGATTAATAACAGGTTTTGATTGGTGCTATAAATACAACTTACCAGTAATTTTTTAAAAAGTTAGGCAGTTGTTACGGTCCATGCTTTCTGGACATTGAGTTTCAAAACACTGCATGAGCATGCACATGTTCACAATCAAGAAGAAAAAGTGAAGTGAAGAAGAAGTGAAGACTTCACAGAGACCTATGGGTTCTCCTTTGAATGCCCCACAGAAATGCCTGGATACCAAGACACTGTGGAATTTGTTTCCACAATTTTCCAGAATTCCATGAACATGTAAGGGCAGTCATCCTAGAAAGCATGAACAGCTTAATGACAAAGTGGAATTTCACTATACTATACAAAAGTGTCTCAACTAGTTAGGCTTATTTTTCAAACACATTGCTGATGTACTCCATTATATAAGAAGAGGCAACACTGTTATTGTTGATGCTTATTTTACCTTTAAATATATGAGCTTCAAGCCTTCAAACAGCCCTAATGTCACAGTTTTGATACTTCTTTATTTCCAAAACCCAGCTTCTGTTCCATCACATCCACACAGTCTCAATCTCATTTGGGTCTCATGAGTCATAAGAAGAAGATTAGATTAATTTTTAAATGAAGATATTTTTTCTTAATACCTAATAGAGAGAAACCATATCATCCTTTATTTTATAAATGATATCTGTCTTTCTCTCTTTAAATTGTAGCTCCAAAGTTTGCAATAAAATGTTCAGGGACTGTGATAATTTATATTAGTTTTAAAAAAGGAAACTAGAAGTACCTTATTAAGAAAATTATTGTGTTTTACATGACATTTAAAAATAAATTCAATGGGCTGGGCCCTGGTGGTGTAGTGGTTGTCTGCGGCCCACTGGGAGGGAGGTTCAATTCCGGCTCCCAGGAGCAAAGGCTGGGCCTCCTACTCCCACCACGAGGGCAGTGATGCCTGAAAAAAAAAAATATATATATATATACAAAATAACTAGGTTAGTGTAATAAATATACTTTCTATCCACAACTCTGCCAGTTGTTGAGGGCCTTGCTCTTTTTAATCTTCTGCATCAACAAACTTGATGTCTTTTCCCAAAGGATACTCTCTTTTGACTAGATACTCAAATACTTTGAGACAAAGTTTTACCATCATCAATTAAAGGGGCATTCTTACTGTATATTTTTCCAAGACAGACATTTGTCATTCAGACTGTATTTGGTACTTTCATTAATTTTTATGTAATCATATTTCAAATGCAACAATTCTTCTGAAATGATTCTTATTCATCTTCCAAATTTCACATTTTTTGTGCCCTACTTTCCATTACCCTTCCGGTATGGCTGTGCTTAATATCAGTCATGAGGGTTTATCTGTCCTGGATTCCCTGTGTTTCCAGATCTTATCTGTACCCATGTACATGCTCTGATATAGACAAATTTTTTTGTGGTGGAATTGGGATCATGATAGTGGGGGAAAGAAGATTAAAGAACTAGGGGAAAATTGTATGTTTAATCAGTGTTATACTGCACCCTTATTGGCTCATTTCCTCCCTGTGACTCTTCTGAAAGGGGATAGTCCAATTGCCAACAGATGGTCCACTCCCCTCATTCACAGTGATATGATTTTTGGTTCTGCATTTTTGATGCCTGGTACCTGTTCCTATCGCCATCTCATGAGCACAGTCTGGTGTGTTTTTTCCATGTGGGCATTGTTGCATCTCAGATTGTTGCATCTCAGTTTGTTGATGACTGCTTGTTTATCTTCAAGCTTTTAAGACCTCAGATGCTATATGTTTTGAAAGCCAGGCACCATAAACTTACTTCACCACATTTGCTTATTTACCTGCTTTTCTTCAGTGATTGTATCAAGACGGTGAGCATCACAGAATTCCAGGTTAATAAAACAAAGTGTTCTTGCATTGAGGGAGTGCTTGAGTAGAGGCCCAATGTCCATCTGCTACTTTAATACTAAACCTATATATATGTACATATATCTTTTTCCCATCATCATATATAAATATATTTACATATGTGCATGAATGTATTTAGACCTCTATAAATGCCCTATGCCTCCTGCTTCTTTCCTCTATTTCCTTTTACTTTCCTCTAATCCCACTATCATGTTCTGCCTTCATTTTATTTCAGTAATTCCTCTCAGTCAGAGACAATTAAAATTAGCATTCCATAGGTTAGAATTCCCTTCATCCTCAAAGTAATATCCTTGCTTCTAAGTATATTCAAGACGTTTTGTGTGGTAGAGTTCTCTTGATGACTGCTTCCATAAACATTGACTTTGGACGCAAGCGATTTGAAATCTTTGATAATTCAATCATTTCTTTCAATATGTGTTGTTCTTTTAAGGTGTTATCCAGATAATTCTGACCCACAGCTATCCTATGTACAGCAGAACAGACATAGTACTAGTCCTGCACAATCCATAGCCCTTTGTCACAGTCACTGTCAATTCATCTCTGAGAGGTCTTTCCTCCTCAGCACCATTCCTCTACTATCAGAAGATACACAGATCAATCCTCTGATACACTTACAGCAAAGGTTCAACAGACAGCTATGCAGCAATAATTATTATTTATTATAATAATGATATAGAGATCATGACAGAGAAAGAAAGTAACAATGAGTCAGACATACATAACATCAGGGTAACATGCTCATCTCCACCCTGTATGGTAGTCCATGTGGAGATGGAGAGGGACAGGTAGCTACATGATGAGGATGAGGAGCCGAGAGCATCTGGCGCTCAGGGTCACCAGCGAGGGTCAGGAGTGAGGGTCACGAACATTAATTTTCCCCGTTTAGCCTCATAGGGCACATCATTTCTCTAGTAACTGGTCAGGACATGCTGCAAGCAGGACCTGTCTTAAGGGCTATAATATGATAATGGTTTAGGGATGCCCCATGACTAAGAGGAAAGGGATATGATAAGGAAAGACTCCAGACTCCCAGAGGTAGGTGGACAGGTCTATATAGTTAGGGGTCATTGACAATGACTCTTGAATCCCACCCATAGGCCTTGAGGAAGGAGATCACTATCCTAACTTGAGTCATTCAAAGCCCTCATAAAATTGGGAGTTTCAGTGAGAATGGCTAGCACACTAAATGTTGGTAAATTGCTTGCCTAATATTTTAGAGTATAATAATGTGGGAATGTTCTATCTTCATCCCACACTCTACAAGGTATGATCACCTGCTCCAGGAACTTTCCTGTCAGCTTTCCTATTAACATGCCCAAAGTCAATAAGGCGAAGTCTTACCCTCTGTGTTTCTATGGAGCACTCTGGCTGTACTGCTTTCAAAACAAATAGGTGTGTCCTTTCAGAAGTCCGTGGCACTTTCTATATTCTTCTCCAGCACCACAATTCAAATGCATTAGTTTTTCTTTGGTCTCCTTATTCAAAGTCTTACTTTCACATGCAAATGAGGCAATTAAAAATACCATGGCTTGGGTCAGGCATACCTTAGTTCTAAAAGTAGCATTCTAGCTTTCAATGCTCTAAAGAGGTCTTGAGTGGTACGGTTTACCTGATGCGACACATCTTTTGATCTCTTGAATGCTACTTCCACAATGGCTGATTGGGGATCCAAGAAAAATGAAATTGTTGACAAGTTCAATCTTTCTCCATTTATCATCCTGCTACCTATTGCTTCAGTTGTGAGGATATAGATATTATTTATGAGTTGTAATCCATACCAAGGGCTGCAATCTTGAATGTTCATCAGGAAATGCTTCAATAGCTCCACACTTTTAACCAGTAAGGTAATATCATCTGCATATTTCAGGTTGGTAATAAATCTTCCTCCAAACCTTATGTCTCATTTTTCTTCATATAATTCAGCTTCTGTGACTATTTGGTTAACATAGAGATCAAATAAATATGGTGAGAGGGTATAACCTTAATCTGCACATCTAATCTTATTTAAACCATGTGAAGTTCCCTCTTCTGGTCACAAAACTGTATTTTGATCTATGAAACAAGTTCTACATGAGTACAATGAAGTGTCATAGAATTCCTATTATTCTCAGTGTGATCCATACTTTGTTTTTATCCATACAATTGAATGCCTTGGCATTGTGACTAAAACACAAATAAACCTCTTGTTTACATTCACGGCTTCCAGCCAAGACCCATCTGACATCAGCATCAATACCCCATATTCCAAGCCCTCATCTGAATTCAGCCTGAATTTCCTTCAGCTGCCTGTCAGTGTCCTGCTGCAACCATTGTTGAATTATCTTCAGCAAAATATTACATTCGTTTGATATCAGTGATATTGTTTCTGTAATTTTGGCTAATGATTTCACTGCAGCTTAAACTTCGTCCCTCAGTATCATTGTTTCTTGATCTTATCCTACTCTCTGATATGGTGAAATGTCCCCAAGATCTTTTCAATACAGTGAGTTTGGATTTTTTTTCCATCTTATTACTTTGTTTCCTGCATCATTCAATATTTCATCATATAATCTTTCAATATTGCAGATTGAGGCTTGATTTTTTTTCTTGAGTTCTTACAGTTTCAGATATGCAGGGCATGTTCTTATCTTGTAATTTTCTAACTGTAAGTCTTTGCATATTTTATGGTAACATTTGACTTCACCTTCTCAAGGTGCCTTTTGAAATTTTCTATTCAGGTCTTTTATTTCATTCTTTAATCCATTTGCCTTGACTAATGTGCCATTATGAGCAAGTTTCAGAGTCTTTCTGACTTTCACTTTGGTATTTCTTCTTTCAATGATCTTTTCCTTTCTTCATGAAAGATCCTCTTGATGTCTTACCAAATTTCACTAGGTCTATGTCATCAAGAATTCTCAATGTAGCAAGTTTGTTCATAGAATATTCTCAAAACTCAGGTGAGATGGATTCAAGAGCATATTTTAGCTATCCTGGACTTGGTTTCATTTTCTTCAGCTTTAACCTGAACTACGAGTAATTAATATTCTATTTCACATGTCGCCCATGGCCTGGTTTTAGCTGCTTATCTTGAGATTCTCCAAAGACTCTTCTCACAAAGGTAGTAGACTTAGTTTCTCTGTACTCCATCTGAAAATTTAACCAAAACCTTTTCCATCAAGTTGATGGTGGCTCATAGTGACGCTATAGGGGAGTCTTGAACTGTGCCTGTGGGTTTCCAATACCGTCTCTCCATATGGGAATAGAAGGCCCCTATATCACTCATAGCACAGCTTTTTCTTTTTTTTCAGCAACTGACCTGGAAGGTCACAGTCAAACCCATAACCATTATGATATCAGTGATCCTGCTTACGTCCAAATATATAGTTTTTCCTTGTGTTGTTGAAAAGCTGTATTTGTTATGAACAAGTTATTGGTTTGCAAAATTCTCTCATGAGCTCTCCAGTTTCATGTCTGTCTCCAAATCCATATTTTCCAATCACTGGTCCTTCTTCGTTTCCAAATTTTGCAATTCAACCACCAATAATTTTCAATGCATCTTTATTTCACATTTTATTAATTTTTTACTGAAGATGTTCAATTAGAGTTCAATTTCTTTATGAGCAGCAGTTGTGGTTGGTGTACAAATTTGAAGACTAATAATTGTATTGATGGTATGTACTTGAAGGCAGATAGATAGCCTTTTTATCACACAAGCATTATACTTGAATATTGATTTTAAAATATTCCTTTTGACAATGAATGGAACCCCCCCCCCCCGCCCTTAACTTTGTCATTCCTGGCATAGTAAATCACATGATTTTTAATAATTCAAAATGGCCAGAACTAATCAACTCCAGCTCAGTAATGCCTAGGAAATCAATATTTATGCATTCTGCTTTATTATGAGGTGTTTCAATTTTCCTACATTCATATTTCATACATTCCAAGCTCCAGTCATTAGATTTTTGCAGTTCTTTTTCCTTATCATGTTTTGTCTAATAAGCAGATAAATATCCTGAAATCTCTTCTCTCACAGAATTTACCCCGCTCATGTGTGGACTCCCCTCTGAAGAAGGGGCTCCTTCTAAGTCACTTTGTGAGTGCCCCTGTCCTCCGCGCCATCCTCTGGCGCTACCTCAATGTTCTGCTTCTGCGCGTTAGACCTTCGTATCTTACAGGGTTGCAAAGCTGCGCACAAGGTTTTCAGAAGGGACCGCCTCCAAAATGAGCAACCTATTCTTTCTTAATTGTTCTTAGTCTAGAAGATCCCCTGAAACTGTTCACATTGAGTGACCCTGCTGACTTTTGAAATACAGCAAAATGACTTCCATCATCACAACAATGCACGAGCTGACAAATTGACAGACAGGAGGTGGCTTTAGAAATTATACAGATATATATGCAAATGTATATGTATATATAGTCTATTTAAAACAATGTGCATATTGACTTGATATGATTATATATAAATATTCATGCAAAATAATAAATAGGAAATGAAATTTTGATAGGAGTTCTACATCTTATTAATAATTGAGAAAAGTCTTAGGCAAGTGTAATATATTAATGCATCCATTTTCTTAAATTCCATTTTGTTGTTTAAAAGCTATATTTATCTGCCTGATGTGCTTGAACTATGGAATAATTTGATATGTGTATTAATCCCAATTAATTATAAAACACAGTATTTATCAATTACAGCAAATCTGAACCCAATTATGTTATAATTTTGTCTGTATCAAACTTAAGTGATGTAGGCCAGTGACTGAGTGAGAGTGAGTTGACAGTCATGGTTATTTACGTTCTATTTCTTGTACTCTACTGATTTATCTCACTCTCTTTTCTATCCCTCTCTCTTGTTTTCCTTTAGCTGTGGTGACACGCTGAATACCAAAACACGTGCAAATAAAAGCCAACAAAATTTATGTGTTTTTTTAATTATTCAATGACATTGATTAAATTTCTCACTTTATGCCACCATTATCACTATCCAATCCCCAGTATTACACTTTCACCAACATAAGTCCTGTGTCTTTCTTTAAATTTAGTGCCCTTTTTGTATTTTGCCGATCACAAGTGAAGTAGGTTTATCCTAACATCAGGGCATATAGTTTTTAGCCAGTTCCTTTAGTTTCGCTCTACATTCACATAAAGATAATTTTAAAGACATTCCACTTGAAAACACTTTTAATTAGGGGGGGCATCACTGCTCTCTGGTGGGAGTAGCAGGCCCAGCCTTGCTTCTGGAGAGCTGTTGCTGGATTTGAACAGCCAGCCCAGTGGGCCACAATCCCACACACAACCACTATGCCACTGGGCCTCAGCCCCAAAATGAATGTTTTTAAAATGAATGTTCTTTTCTTTAATTCTAAAACTAGCCTCCCAGCCTTGGCACTGACTTACATAACTCACTAAGCCACCAGGTCTCCTGTTCTTTAATGAACAACCCAAAACTTTGCTAATGTATACCTATCGCAAATAATATTTAGAGTTTTATATCACTTCAGTGTATTTTTTTCAAATAGAATATGATGACATAATTCCAAAGCGAGATTGTCTACGATTGCTCCACTTCTCCTACCTCCCTATAAGGAGGCATGGGAATAGAAAGAAATTAAGAACAAATGAGTTTTGAGATCTTTAAAGTTCCAGATTATGATGCAGGTTTAATTAAAAATACTGTACTTCTCATTAGCAACAGAACAGATACACCAGTTGAAAAGCTTGTTTCTTGTTATTGTTGTTTCTTTTATCTATATTCAAACACAAGTGCAATCTAATTAAAAATGTACCCAAAGAGGGAGAATGTAGTCTTTTCTCCACTCCCCCCTACCCCCAAATGCCTTGTTATCAGGTGGATTCTAATGTTAGGATTCTTATAGGACAAAATAAAACTCCTCTTTGTGTTTCCAAGACTAAATCTTTTTGGAAACAGATGGTCTCATTTTTCTCCCAAAGAGTAGCTAGTGGGTTTGAACCCCAGAACTTGCAGTTTTCAGCTTCTATTTGTAATCTAATGTACCACCAGGGACCCATGAATAATTTTTCAGGGGTGTGCAACTTACAAATAATAACAGCCACTATAATATTTATTACATAGATTTGTAAGTCATATTTCTCTGACGGTTTTTATTTTATGTATTCAAGCCAACAACCTTATAAGATCAACTGCTACCTCTCCCAAATGTACAGAAAAAGAAACTACAGCTTTATAAAAGTTTACAAAATCACTAAATGCTAGATGGAAGTTGTAGATCTGTCTCAAAAGCCTCTTATCTAGCCAGAAAATACTTATTAACTTACCAAGGCACTGTAACATTTTGAAGTTGGTGAACACCATGAAGATGATGGGAACATCCCAGTCTTCTTTTTAGGACATTAAGTTACACAGACTGTCAGTGATTTGACCAAATTCCTATGCAAAGAAAGGGCAGACTCTGGGGAGTCATGGCATGAATTTCATGTAACAGTTGATGGCATTATATTTTTTCTTTATTAACTTAATGGAATAATACCATGCTAACAAAGAGATGACTTAGTCACTGACTTTATCGACACACTGCCCCTTTCCTCATTCTTCGGGATGGCAGCACTCCTTTTGCTTTGGATACTGTCTTTGAGGACTTATAAGCAAACTGATTTCAAGTCACAGTTTTCCAGCTTCATAACCGGGCACTCAGCTTTGCATTGTCCTGGTCATACTGATTATGTCAGAAATGGACACACCACCCATGCAAGAATTTCTAAGGGTTCAGTTTAAGACATTGGGAGTGTATCGCTTTACACAGCAGGGTGTGTACAGGTTATGCTGCTACCTGCAAGATTGTAGGAAGTTCAAATCCCTCAACCCCTCCAAGGGGAAAATACGAAAGATTCTGCTCCGTGGAGTAGAAAAATCCAGTGGTATTTTCAGCCATTTTCTGTCCCATTTCACAAAGGATAGTTCATCAATCAAAGACAATGAAGTCAACACAGAGAGACAAACTGCACAGAAAATTAGATGATAAGAATAAAGAGAAGAGAAAGATATTGACTTAACATATCATTATATTAATCACCTTAACTTCATTCCCTCTATTTCCTGTTAACAATGGCTAATGAATGCATTTTTGTTTACACAGATTTGGATAAGTGAGTTGTGACAAAGAGTTAGATGTAAGATTTAACTGCATAAGGAAATAGATTAAGTTCTTGTGTTATTCTTAAACAATGTCAGCTTTTTAAAAGAGCAGTTTAAATGAAAATTAAATGAAAACACTAAGCCTGTTATGTAGTATTATTTATACCTATATCATCCAGCTTATTTCCTAAAACAAACTAAGAAGGTTAAAAATATATATTTTATTCAATATTGAAACCAGGTACCATTTATCTTTCAATAATTCAACATTAGGGGCTGAGCCCTAGTGGCATAAGTGGTTGAGTGCGGGACTGCGGCCCACGGTCTTAGTGGTTCAAATCCAGTGGTTGCTCTCAGGAGCAGCGCTGCGTAGTTCCCATGACCACTAGAGGGCAGTGATGTTCCTCACCAAAACAAAAAACAAAAAAAAAGTAATTCAATATTTATTATATTATTATGAGAAAAATTATTAAATATGATAAATATATCATTAAAATCAGTCCCATGGCATATTTTAGACTATTTTACAAATTTTGAATTTGCATGAATATTGCTAGTCAAGCAAATTTTGTTGATTTATTTTCTTTCCTTTATATAGTTAGATTAATGCTTTAATTTAAAATAATAAAGCTAGTACATTTCTCTTTTGAACATTTATATGAATACCACACTAAATTGATCATGTTATTAATATACATATTGATGAATCCATCTATTTTGTTTAATTTTAATGTATTTATTTTAATCATCAAACTTTATCCATCATATATGAGTGAATAAAAATATGCTATAAATTATAGAAATCTTTACCAAGCAAAACTGCAATTCAGAAGCTGGTGCTTCTTGCCGTATCCCTACTGATGTAGCATAACATATTCACTTTCATGAAGAGATCTTCTGTGAGCAGTCAAGCAATTGTTAGAAGATTACACTGGGGTGCTAAGTTCTTACTGAGAACACAGCCCTAAGGTAAACAAATGGTAATTTCCTTCTAGATGTGGTGTACTTCATACATCAATAGACGCTGGGGAAAGGTTACTTGTTTTTTTGCTAGGTTGGATCCTAAATCTGGTTGGTCAACCTCTGGTTCTTTGAATTTGAGTCAGAGTCTGGCTGTATTGCCTGATAATCCTATGAGCCACTAGCTAGGTGGCATGTGATTGATCAATCCTGGATCCCATCACAAGCACGACCTGCTAACCTTGCAGTCACCCATCTCTACTGCCTGTTGTGTTCCTACTGCTCCAATATTCATTATATCCCAAAGCTACAACAGCTAGGAAACTTCCAGTTAACATCTCACCTATATAACTGAAACTCAACTGGATTTGCCCAATCCCACCCTCTGTGACACACATACACATACACACACACACACATTTTCTTCTCTGGAGGACACAGTCTAACACACTTGCTATCAAAGGGATCATTTTTATAATTACAAATGTTAAATTGCAGACCAAGAAATAAACATGTACATCATACTAGGTTAACAATAATGTTAGAATTAGATGTCAGATCTCTATTTACAGAGATTTGCTCTTATAATTTGATATCACTAATTGGATATCACTAATTGCACTCAGAAAGCATATTTAAAACTAGTATTAGATAATAAAATACTTAAAATATAGAAAGAATTTACTTTTCCTGATCAGCAGTGTGCATGATTGATCTCTTTTAATGATCAAATTTCTCATAAGGTTACATCATTTGCATTTGCAGTAGAATGAAGGATTAAGAATGAATATGGAACTTGGCAGTGGTCAAGTAGAGCTAAATTGAGGTCCCTCTTATGACCATGCTCTTAATCTCTAAATTATATTGTATTAGAGACATTAATCTACTTTAACCATCATTATAGACTCCAGTTATACCTACAACTTCTATATTTCATCCAATTTGAAAAATGAAGTGATTCCAAAAGCAAAGTAGCAACTCTTTTGCACCGAAGCATGCCACTTAATTAAAAAAAATGATTCCCAGATATTTGTATGGGTGCAAATGTATGTGCATGTGTAATGGTGAATACACATCTTTAATACACATGCTTAACATTTTTAAGTGCATTTCAAAGAGTTCCTCTCTTGCATAAGGTATAAAAATCATGACACTGGCCATTATAAGATATTAAAAAATTCATGGCAACTTCTGAAAAAGGAGGAATGTTATTAACCTTGGTGTCTTGACCAAATTACAATTCGGGTAATTACATTTGTCTTTCCTAATCTCCTTTTCAACTTTCAATTGGGTAGTGTATTCTTAATGGATTTCATTAGCAAAATTCCCTTAGGATTTAAAATAAGCCTCATCTTCTAAGATGGGTTCACTCCAAATTTATGTTCTCTAACTTCAATTGAACTGTCACCGTGACTCTTCAACTGTACATGGACTCCATTCTTTTTTTTCCTTTTCTCTTTTTGCTTTCTCACATTCGCTTTTCCAAATCATTTTGTTATCCTCAAAACCATAATATTCATTTTTATTTAGGTATTTTTAGTGCCCAGTATATCTCTCTTCTATGACTTAAAATACTAATATCACTAGGACAATGTTTGCTCTATTTCATGAAACTCCACAGCAGAATTAATTCTATTTCACTTTCATGGGTGACCCCATTTTCTACTTCACGGAGGGAAAATCATTGTCATTCAGGGTAAACTTCCTTAAACTGACTCATCTAAACTCACATTTGAGTATGAATACATCATATCATTTTTTCATTTTTTCCTGCCTGATTTGCAGGAAGATGTGTGCCAACTCTCCAAAGTGAGTATCTTTACCTATGCTCTTTATTTCCCCTTCTTTAATTTTCACAGTTTAAATCATTTCTTTTCCTTACCTATATACCATAGACATGCGAAACATTTATACCTATAAACATTTTGAAAGGTGGATTTACAGAGATAGAGATAATAAAGATATACATATACACATACACATTTATATACACGTTATACATACACAGACACATACCTGTACCTATACATATACATCTACATCTACATATACATATATACATACATATACATATACATATACATATACTTTTTTTACTTGTACCTCAGACAACTGCAAATTCTTTATATTTTTACCAACTTCAACCAATTCTGTTCAATTGATTTTTTTCTGCTTGTATTTGTTTTTTAAACTTATCCTGAAAGTTTAGAAAATTTTTTGAAATTAATTTCAAAAATAATTTTTTATTTTTGAACTAAAAATAAACTAAATTGTGTTGCTTTTCTCTTAGCAATCATTTGATAATGATTAATTTTGGTGAACTAACTCAATTAATGGAAATAATAAAGTACATGGAAAATGTAAGCAACAGCTTTTGTATTTTATTGCAATATATTGAAGTAAATATATCATATAAATAAACCAATGAATAAATCATGCAAAACATATAAATCATATAAATAAAATAATCATGTAAATAAAATATAAATATAAGTCATATAAATAAAACACATCATATGTAAATAATCTCTTTTGTAAAACAAAACTAAGACTATTACCAGGTTTTTCAAATAAAATAACAAAGTCTGAATAAAACCTCAATAAACTAAAAATAAAGATCAGTGACCATAAAGTGAATCACAACTCATCCTGACACTATTTCACATCTGATGGATACCTGGTTCCATACTTTTAAATTTAATTTCAATTCATTTTGCAAACCCATACACATATAGCATCTCAATTGTTCTGTGTCTAGGTGCCATCTGTCATTTACTAACCACTGCAGCCCTCAGCACAGAGAATGAAGCTTTGCTTTCCATAATTGTTCCCGTGTTGAAATCCATGGTTATAGTGACTGCATCAATCCATCTCATTGAAGCATTGAAGACTTTCCTTTTTTTTTTTCCTTTTTTTTTTCACTGTCCCTCCATTTTACTTATAAGACTTTTCTTCTTCAGGGACTCGCCTCTCCTGACAATACGTTCAAGGTTTGTAAGAGGAAGTTTTGCCATCCTTGCCCCTAAGAAACAATCAGGTCATGTTTCTTTCAAGACAGATCTTTTTTTTTATTTTTAGCTGTGTGGTATTTTCAATATTCTTCTCCAGTCCCACAATTCAAATGCACCATTTCTTTAGACTTCCTTTTTCAATGTGCTACATACGCATGCATATAAAGCAAATGAAAATACCATGGCTTGTGTCACGTTCACCTTAGTCTTCAAAATAACATCCTTGCTTTTGAATACCCTCACAAATCTTGCGTCACACATGTACCAAAAGCAAGGTGTCTTTTGATCTACTCAATAATGCATCAAGGAGCAATGAGGGTGTGTCCAAGCAAGATAAAAATCCTTGACAACTTCAAATTTTTGTCCACTTATCAGGATGATACTCATTGGATCAGTTGTGAGGATTTTGGTCTTCTTCACATTGAACTGTGTAATACATACTGAAGAACTTTCTCAAATTGCTGGTTTAAGCAGTTTCAGCAGAAAAAAAATGATGATTCAGCTTTCTAACATTTCACAGTCAAATTGTATGGTAAGTTCAAGGTACAATTTCAGGCATATCCAAAATCAACCTCTAAATTCAGTCCCTGAAACATCTTCATTTAAAATGGATTGTTAGGATTTTTTTTTCTGAAATGACTATTTCATATCTTTGGTCATGGTCTCATTGCATATCACACATACTTAAGTAATTCAATGTAATATACCTTCCATACTCTTATCTTTAGCTACTACTCCTGACTTTCTTTTTCTATCATGAATATGTGTTCCTTGCCTATAAGTATTTGTGTTTTTATTTTCAGTTGTTTTAGTATTAACTCCATTCAAGGACTTACCTAATGAGAAATGAGTAACACATCACCAGCTCAGAAAAAATTGTGGAATGATAAACTATGCATTATGAAATGTTACAGTTGATTGATGTTAAAAACAAATCTGTGATAGTATATTTGGGGAAATTGGTAAAATCTCATGATTTGTATTAAAAGACAGAGCTTTTCACACCCATCTAGAGTGACAAGTGCAGTTCTACCTTGTCCTACAAGGTGGCAATGAGTTGGCAATGTCTCAAAGTCGGTGTTTGCTTTCTTAACACATTAATAATTGTCAATAATTTCTTTTAGAAGAATCAGTACAAGGCTTGTCCAGAGAAAGTGGAGGTTTAATGTCTTCCAAATCAACAACCTTTCCAAAATAATGTGTCACTCCATCATGTCTGTTATCCACGGCCTTCAATTCTTCCAATTTTCCCTTTCACACTTTAGAATTTCATAATTCACTGAAACACCTCAAGTTATGAGCCTGCAAAAGAATGAGGATAAGCCTCCAATCTGCAGCTCAGGTGTCAGTCAGGAGGAGTCTCCTCATTCACAGGACTTCAGAGGTTTAAGAACCCAACTCGGGATATCTGAGACAAGGCTACCAGCTCATAGACTCTGGATCAGGTCAGACGACAGACTTCTGGCCAAAGTTTTAAGAAGTTGGGGATGAGATGGAAATGAGTTTCAATCATTCAGAAATAAAGATGATGATCAAGCTCTCTAGTATTTCAGAGACAAATGTTATGGCAGATCCAATATGCAGCTGTAGGGTACAGAGCAAACTTTGTCAAAGTGTTCCTATGATCCCTCGGGGATCTCTCTGTGAGGCTGCGGAAAGCAAATGATAGAGCCAAGTGCAGAAACACCCTGGGGCTCCTCTTGTCCACATTACCCCCGAGTTCTGGCTAGGGTCCTTTTCTAAGGCTAAAACCAGCAATTGATTATTCTTCCTCAGTATGATCCAGTGCAATAACTAATTACATTGACTGCAGTTAGGAAACAGTGTCTGAGAGGTCATGTTTTGTCCATGTCTGGGTCATTGATGGAAATGTGCTTTCAGCCTTGTGCCAACAAGATATCAACTTTGTAGTGTTACTTACTACTGTGCAAGTTGGGTTAGCCAGATCTAGTTTCAGCCACTTATTTTCTTAATTAAGCAAAGACAAAACAAAGTAGCAAACAAAAAACCCCACCAGATATACTTGAGTATAAGCAGACCCAGATATCAGCCAAGGCGCCGAAGTCTATCGCAAAAATGGCATAAACATGTGCTTAAAAACTTGGCTTTTAAGTGAGTACATATGATAATGACCTGATTAATAAGGGAACAACTGAAAATCAGAAGTTAGTTATTGTTTTAACATATATGTAAAAATAGTGGCTAGTTTTTTCTGTATCAAAAGCATTATTATATGTTGGATATAAACCTACACCAAAGGGAATTAAAGAGAGCAATAAGGTGGAGGCTCCTGATTCATGCCACCTAAGTGTGCATCATTAACATAGCTTGCAGCATGTTCCAAAATGGGAGGATAGACACAGGCACATGGTCTAGAATTTATAATATCTCATAAAATGCAGGACTATGACTGGACACGACCATTGGTCAGTTCATCATATTGTCATGGCTTGTCTGTGTCTGTGATTCTAGATGGTCTGTCACCAGTGTTCCAAATGCCAGCGGGGTCACCTGTAGTGAACAGATTCCAGCAGAGCATCAGACTAAGAACAGACAACACAGAAGGCATAGGCTGTCCATATCTGAATAATTAGCTATGGAAAACATTATGGACATAATCCAAACATTGTCAGATATGTGAAACCTAGTAGTCAAGAGGTCAAACAATGCATTTCCTTGAATAAATCTGTTGCGCAACACCTACTTAGAGTATTGAAAACCAAGGATGCTACTGTAAGACAGAGGGGCACCTGACTCAAACCATAGTATTTGTTAATGGCCTCATACACTTGTGGAATTGGGAAATGACTAAGGAAGAGTGAAAAATAATTGGTTCATGTGAATTATGATGCTTCTAAAGAATACTGAAAGTAACATGGACTGTCAAAAGGGTAATCAATCTGTTTTGGAGGAAGTACAGCCAAAATGTTCCTTCAAGGCAAAGAAGATGAGACTTTATCTCATGTACAGTGGATGTGGTGTCACCAGATATCAGTCTCTGAAGAAGGACATCATGTTTGATAAAGTAGCAGGACCATGAAAATTAGGATAGATAGTCACAAGATCAATCGGCACAATGTCTATACCAATGGGCTCAAACATGAGGACAATTGTGCGACTGGCACAGGACAGAACAGGATTTGGTTCTGTTATGGTTAGGGCCTCTATGAGTCACACAAACTTGACTGCCCCAACTACAACAACATGGGTAGGAGGACAATATTTATCAATTCAGTGAAGAAAGATAGTCTGAGAGACTTAAACTGACACTTTATTAGTTCACATACTACTCTCAAAATGTAGAGAAAAGAAATGCCTGCTCAGGATATTTTAAGAAAGAGAGAATAGGAGAAGGCTAATAGTTAAGATAAAAAGTAATGTATGGGCTAAGCCCAGGTGGTGTAGTGGTTGTGCGTGAGACTGCGGTCCACTGAGATGGAGGTTCAATCCCAGCAGTGACTCCACAGGAGCAAAGGCTGGGCCTCCTACTCCCACCACCAGAGGGCAGTGATGCACCCCAAACAACAACAACAACAACAACAACAACAACAACAAAATAAAAAGTAATGAGCAGCTGAACCTCGGTGGCATAGTGGTTGTGTGCGGGACTGCGGCCCACTGGGATGGAGGCTCAATTCCAGCAGCGGCTCCACAGGAGCAAAGGCTGGGCCTCCTAGTCCCACCACCAATGATGCCCCAAAAACAAAACAAAAAAAACCCCAAAAGTAATGAACAATGAAATGACTGTATCAATGTTGCTTGAGCATGTGCATCTGTGGCTTCTTCTCTTGAAGTGACACCATTTGTTTACAACTTAGAGAACACGACGGACTCAATGGCTTCTGTAACTATCATTCAAAACAAACCAAAATCAAGCCCCACTGCTCTGGAAGTCCATTCCAAAACATAGCAACCTCATAAGAGGTTTCTGCGGATGTAGTCTTTGCAGGAGCCAATAGTCTCATTGTTTTCCTCCTTTGAGCTGCTCACCCTGAGGTTAACAGCTCTAAGCATGACCCACAGCGCCACCAAGCATCCTTATTATTCAAACTGGGGGACCATTATTATATTCACATATAGGGAACATTCTTAAATTCTAGACATGTTCAACTTAAGGTAATTTTTATTTCATAAGCTTATACTATAAAATCCTTGCTAGCATTTTTAAGCATGACCTGTTGATAAATGAAATAAAAATAATTTAAAACATTAAGACTGGAGATACACTGTCATGTGAAAAGCCACACAACAGGTACCATCTGAAAATGTTGACTAAGCCTCCACCATATGATTATGTTGGGGATAACTTACACTTTTTATTGAAAATCAGCCTCAAACTGCTCCCTCTTCATGAATTCCATCTTTTGCTTAGACAACTGTGTATCACTGCACAAAACTAGTTGTTACAAAAAATATTGGTAGAAGATAAAAGCCAAAGCGATTCTTAGTTTTTCTCTCACAAAGTACAAGACAAAAAATAACTGGAAAATTATTGAAAAGCAAAAATTAAAAAAAATAGTACAAGAAATAAAATTTATGCCAAATGCCAGAAACTGTGGGGGATATAGGGTATGCCATTGGAAACATGATAAACATTTAAGCCTTCTTTCAGCTATCTGAGATAGTCTCCTTCCTATATTTGTAACATTTTTCTATCTTCTGCTCAAGATTCTAGCTATTGGGAAAATCTCCTAGTTCTGTGTACTGTCAGAATTCCGTTTATCCTTCAGAACAATTACCTGCAAAATACCAATGGCAAGTCAAACTTAGCCATTCATAAGAGAACTGCTGATCTTCTGGCAACATTAACTTTCAGACTGCTACAGTAGTCAGAACCAATCACTTCCTTCGTTCTCTGTACTGTCAAAAATCCATTTACCCTGAAGGACAATCATCCATAAAGGATCAAAGGCATGTCAAAATTAGCCATTCATAAGATAACAGAAGATCTGGCAACACTGACTTACAGACTTACAGTCAGAAGCGATCACTTCCTTCACTCTTAAAACTTGCCCTTGAGTGCTGAAGGGAAGCCTCTTCTCTAAGGAAGCAGCTACTCATTTGAAGGAGTCCACTTTCCTCTGAATGTGGCCGGTATAGTTTTATGCACTCCCCCACTTCATCCTCCAGTGTGAGGATTGCAGAGATTTTCTGCTTTCACACAAGACTGTACTTGGATCCTATTGGCCTCTCTGTTATTGAACAATAAAGATAGACATTATTACCCCATTGAGGAATTAAAATCCCCCAAGCAAAAGCAAATTTGCTAATTTAGATGCCTTTACTTATCTATCATCTTCCTTATGTCTTTTGAAATAGATGGAAAGTTCTCTGTTAGAAAATATGTCATTTCTAGTGATTGGGGCAGTTTGAATGAGACAAATTCTGTTTGATCAATTGAATTCTGCATAACTGAGAGGAAAAACTGTGCTGTCAATCTCATTTGACTTTTATGGTGACTCAAAAATAGCATCATAAAAATCAACCTTTAAAACTTTTATAGCCAAAGTCACAGCTTCCTACTTCATTGTCACTATTCAATCAAGATTTAAAAGACAAAGGGAAAGATCATTATTATGTTTTCATTCTCACCTGCAATCTTTTTCTGGGAGCACAATGGGTCAATATAACAGAGGGGAGTTTTAATGAAGATTGGCAAGAGATCATTGTTAGGTCATTAAATCAGAAGAAAATAGCTGACTAAAACCCAATATGTATTCCATAGGGTGACTTTAACTTTCCAAAGCATATATTCTATGTAACAATTTCCATTTCATCAGTGAATACTGGCTTGGAATTTGGGGAAAAGAGAGTCATGAGATTTAGTGATCTCTCACCGGGCAGAAGAAAAGCCAGAGAAAGTTGATACTCTAGTTCTAGGAGAAATGTTTCCTCTGGGGTTATTGGTAAAATACGTAAGGCGATGCTCTGACTTCTGAAAGAAAAATCCAGTCTAAATTGAAGGTTGGGGTTGTTATGTTGGGCTTGGAGCTCTCTGCAGAGATACTTTAAATATTTAGCTATTTTGTTAGGTAATAAGAGTATTACAGTTTTAATCTCTGCTGTGATTTAGGAGGGCATAAAGAAGTAGTGATCTGTTTACAGTACATATTAACTAAATGCATTAATTTGCATAATACCTCTTTAGGGATGGACTACATTACTCAGAGGTTTCTATATGTAGAACTGCAGGGATATTTTAGGCTTCAGTGACACTAAGGTCTTAACTTAAAGTCTATTAGATTAGCACAACAACATTTACTGATTAGAAATTCCCATTAGTGACTGAACCAACTTCTGAGAAGCACTTTTCACCTTATGGTGCTTGCAACAGGGGAGAATAAATATTCTTGTTTGAGAGTGAGTTCCATATAGAAAGAGGTGATTGAACTTAAGGAAAAGGCATGAATAGAACACTATGTGATGCTGGGGAATTCAAATAATCTTGGGGAAAACGTATTTCCATATAAGTCCATGCTTTGGGATATTTAAGTTACAAGTTTTTAATGGATAACTAGGTCAGAATGCTTAAAAAAGGCTGATTCCTTGAAGGCTTTCAATTTTTATATGTCCATTACAGAAAAGGAAAGATTCTGATAATTTTTCTTATTTCCAAAATACTAGTGCTTCTATTTTTCAGGTATCCTGGTATATTAAATTCCAAAGGTGCTGCCCTTCCCAGTGGAAGCTCTCACTAAACACCTAACCATCCCACGCTCCTCTTCAACATCTGCACACATCAATTATTTTCTTGATTGTTTGGTTTTTTTTGTTTGTTTGACATCAATTATTTTCTTGGAGTTAGTTTTAACTCGTGATCTACTCTGGTGTTATAAAATAGAACCGTGTTCCTTAGGATTTTAATGACTTTGGCCTTCCAGAAGCTGATTCTATGCCATTTTGAAGCGCATCAGGGTGAGTTTTAACTCTTAGAATTTCTGTTAATAGTGGGGAAGATTCCGTTTGCCCCAGAAAGGAGAGATAACACTAGCCCCTAGCCATCGTGTCAATTCTGACACAGAGAGACTCTATCTAAGGTTTCCAAGACTGGAAATCTTTACAGAAACAGACATTCTCACCTCTATAATGTAGTGTGGCTCGTAGGTTTGAAGAAATTTTGCAGTTAGCAACATGTTTATTCTACTGCATTGCCACGTATTCTTACAAGCTACTGAAACTTCCTCTAAATCATTTTTGCGGATATGATTTTATTGACCTTCCTTATGGGAAGATTTTACTTTCCTATTCTTGGCTGAAGTTATGCTTTCGAACCTATATAGCCAATGAAATACCCTCTATAGCTAGCAGAATAATATGTCTCTTTTAGGAAAAGGGTTCCATTAAAAAAAAAGTCATGAGGGTAGTGTCTGAACTCCTCTGACACCCAAAGAGAAAATACAATCAAAGTCGTCAGTTCAAGACCAATTCCTTTGTCATGGAACTCATGGATACCTCCACCTTCCCACCTGTTCTATCAATCCTGAAACCCATTGTCCATCCATGTCATACTTATGTTTCTCTTTGTCTCTTAGATATTGTGGCATGCTAAATTATGAACCTCTATATTGGTTTCCGTAATTCACTGCACTGGCCATCAAGACCTCAAATGCTATCTACATTTAAGGCTAACTAGGGGAGTTGCTGTTAGGTGCGATGAAGTCAATCTGATAAATAGTGACCCGCACAACAGAGAGAAACTCTTCCCAGTCCCGCCCAATTGTTCTAATGCCTGCGTCTATTATGACAGCCACTGTGTCAATCCATCTCCTAGAGTGTTTTCCTTCCTCTCCTTTGCTATCTCTCTATCAGGAGTCCTTAAACTTTTTAAACAGAGGGTCAATTCACTGTCCTTCAGAATATTGGAGGGGCAGACTATAGTCTGATAAAAGATAAAAATATATGAACAAATTGACTACGGGCCCAGGATGAGTCAGCTGCTAAGCAGGACAGCAATGGGTGGCAAAAACACCCAGCGGGATGGATAAATTTCCTTGGTGGGCCGCATGTGGCCTGTGAGCTGTAGTTTGAGCACTCCTGCATGAGGTCCTTTTCCAGGGATGGATCTCTCCTGAAATTATGCCCAAGCAATGTAAAGGAAGTCTTGCCATCCTGGTCTCTAAGGAGAATTCTAGCTGTCTGACCTCCAAGACAGATTTGTTTGACCATTTGGAAGTCTGTGGTACTTTCAGTATTGTTTGCCTGCACCACAATAAATTTTCCTATGCAAAGGGGACAGTTGCAAAGATCAGGCGTTGGGTCAGTAATGTCCTTGCTTTTCTAATACTCTGAAGAGTTGCTGCAGATTGACTCAGTGCAATGCATCTTCTGATCTCTGGTCTGCTGTGTCCATGAGCATCATGAATACAATCGAGGCAAAATCTTTGAAAACCTCCATTATTTTCTCCATTTTCATGAAGTTATCTATTGATCCAGTTGTAAACATTTTTGTATCCTTTATATTGAGTGAGAAAACTTAGCCAAGGAAGCAATCCTTGTAATTGATCAGCAAGTGCTGCAAGTGCTCCTCATTTTGAAGAAGGAGCAATGGATTATCTGCATGCCTGAGGTTTTAATAAGCCTTCCTCTAACCCTGAAGAACAACATTCTCACAACTGACCCAATAGGTAAATGGAGAAAAGGAAATACTAAATCTCCGTGATAAATGGAGAAAAGAGGGAAGTTGCCAATAATTTCATCTTGTTTGGATCCAGAATCCACGCTCTTCGAAGCAACAGTCAAGAGATCAAAAGATGTATTGCTTTTGTTAAAGCTGCTGCACACATTCTATTTAAAAACTATAAATTAGCAAAGGTTCATGAGGGAGGGCATGACAGTTATATAATCTGGTGTCAATTTGAGACTTGAAAGGATTAAGCGTGAAGGAGTGGATTCCAGTCTGTCAACTTGGTTATAGTCAAAGAGGTCTCTGTGTGAACCTGGCCATCTCCTGAGAATTCTGGGACTTCCTATGTTTTCCTTCTCGGAGGAGGGAGAACCAGTATCTCTCTTGTCTCTAAAAGAGGCTCTCCTGGCAAAACATATGCCACTTTGGTGATAGACCCCATTCTCTAGGAACTAGAGGAATCGTGGAGACCCTGAACCCTGCTGGCACTTAAATGCTTCAACTGACATTGTATCCACAAGACTTTAGACCTACTGACCTGTGCTCTTCCTGCATTTGGGATTTTTGCATGTCTTTTATAAGTCCTAAGAGAACTTTATAGATTGGTGTGTTAGTCTATGTAGATTAGGGGAAAAAAATCTATAGAAACTCCTGTGTGTGTAAGAAAGAGGTTTATATACAAGAGCAATTAAAGATTAAGAAAAACATCCCATCCCAATCCAATCTAAGGTCACAAGTCATTTATTAACCCATGTGTCTGAAACCAGTCCACAAAGTCTCCTTCAGGCTCATGAAACACATGCAATGATGCTGAATGCAAGATGATCACAAGATAGGTGGGTAGAATGCCTTGGACGCAGTGGCATTGTAATTGTCTCAGTGCTGTCAGGGGTCTCCAAGTGGCTCCTCCAGCTTTAGAGGTACGGTTCCATCAGGGTAGGTCCATGTGACTTGATAGTAGAGCATCTCCAAGATAGTGATCTGAGAGAGATAGTGTCTTCTGCTTCCAAGAAGAAATTGCTAGATTTCCCAGAATTCTCAGAGAAGGCCATACCCACACAGAGGTATTATGAGACAGAATAGACTCCACCACCGTCCTCTTAATCCTCAAGACAGAATAGACTCTAGACAGAATAGAGTCCACCACCATCCTCTTAATCCTGAAATTGACACCAGATTAGGTGACTGCTAAAATTGGTGTCAGACAAGTGGCCTAAAATCGGACTTAGGGACTTGATCTGGCCTGGATTGGGATGTTTTCTTATTATTCAACTATCTTGTATAGAAAGCCCTTTCTTATACATGTACGTGTGTCCATGAATATGTTTCTTTAGTCTACCTGGACTAACATAGAGTGTGTGTGTGTGTGTGTGTGTGTGTGTGTGTGGAGGTGATGAGAAGCTGATACCAAGAGCTCAATTTGAAAGAACATTTTTGAAAGGGATGATGGCAACATATGCACAAATATGCCTGATGCAATGAATGGATGTATGAGTGTATTATAAGAGCTAGAAGAGCCCCCAATAGCATGATTTATTTTAAAAAATTAGTCAAGAATTCAGAGGAAAAAAATGTTGTGAAGCAAGGATGTTACTTTGAGCAAAAGGTGTGCCTACCCCAAGCCTTTGTATTTTCAATGAACTCACCTGTATGTGAATATTGGACCTAGAATAAGAAAGAACAGAATAGATGTGTTTGAGTTGCTGTGGTGCAGAAGAGCACTGAAAATATGGACTGTCCAAAGCACAAACAAGTCTGTGTTGAAAGACGTAGAGGCAAGGACATCTCATGTACTTTGGGCATGTTGTTAGGAGACACTGGGTTCTAGCATCAGACAAGATGCTTGGTAAGGCAGAGGGGTAGTGCAAAGGATGCAGACTCTCCACATTACAGACAGATACAGTAGCTGTCACTGTGGGCTCCAGAATAGGAACACTTTGAGAAAGAGGCAGGACAGACAGTGTTTCACTCTGTTTTGCTTAGAGTTGTTATTGATGGGGAATAACTTGATGGCATTAAAAAACAATCCTGATGATGATTGTGTTAGTCCGGGCAAACTAGAGGAACAAGTTTCATAGACACTCATATAGATATAAGGAAAAGGTTTATATATAAGAGAAATAGAACATTAAGAAAGCATCCCAATCCAGTCCTGTACGAAGTCATATGTCCGATATTAACCCATATGCCCAATATCAGTCTATAAAGTCTCCTTCCAGCTCACAAAGTCACAGGTCAGTGGGTGCAGAATCCAGGCACTGGCAGGGATCTCCACATGGCTCCTGGCTTCCAGGGCTCACTCCAGCTTCAGAGGTCTGGCTCCATCAGGACAAAGCCGTGTGGTCTCTGCCGGCTCCTCCAGCTTCTCAGACGCTGCCATCTTGTATTGTCCATGATTCATCGCCTCTGAGACTAACTCCCAACAACTGGGGAAGATAGCTTCTCATCTCCACCAGGGAAATATCGTGAGACTTCCCAGACGTATCAGGAGAAAGCCATGCCCACACAGAGGCCTTATTGGCTACTCAATGGCTATCTCCAAATTAACAGACTAGACACCACCCCTACATTTCAATCATAAAATTAACATAAGCACATGGCTGCCACAATGGTAGTTACACACACACACACACACACACACACACACACATATATATATATATATATATATATATATATATATATATATATATAAACTTCACTGATGATTGCCTCTTCATACAGATTCAATAGATGTGGTAAGTCGATAAAATCATGATATACATCTTTCCTGATTTTAAAACATGAAGTATTCCTTTGTAGGTGTTTCCTAGTACTTCATCAGCTTGTTGAAGTATTTCAATTGATATTTCAGCAATTCCTGGAGCCTTGTGTTTGGTTAAATAAACTTGAACTTTTTCTTTTAGTATCATTCATTTTTGCTCATATGTTACTCCTTGAAATGATGGAACATTGGATTTTTTTTAGTTACAGTAACTGTGTGTATTCTTTCTGTTTTTGTTTGATACATTCTGCATAATTCAATATTTTGCACATAGAATCTTCCAAGCTTACAGCTCAAAGTTTTATTTTTAAAAATTCTTTCAGTGTAAGCTAGATGAGTGTATTCTGGCCAGCAGTAGGTGATTTCTCAGAAGTGGACATCATATGACATGTTAGTACTCTCTTCTTAGTATGGAAAATGTTGAAATATGTGTACATTAGACAACCCTGCTGTCATTAAAAGTACAAGTGAAAATCTATCATCCCAGTGACATGAAAACTACCACAATAAGACAAATTGATAGACAAGTACATGACTAATATTCACCTATCATATTGCTGATTACTGTGTAACAAAAAAATAAAGCAGCATAAAAGTGACTTATGGGTGAAATTTGAATTCTGATCAATAACCATAGCATTATGAGAAAGGGCAAGCATTTCAAAGTTTTAAACTCATGGTGTTACATCCTCACATATTTATTTACTATGGTGAATATTTTCAAATATAAATATGATTACTGACTTATTTGGATTTTCAATTATTATCATATGTGCATGTTTGATGTGTGTGGCTAAGTATGGTTGGGTTTACTTACAGCATATAGCATGTATAAGTAAAAATTGACCTAGAACTTATAAATTATAGTCCTCCAAAGTGAAATAAAATGAATAAAATCTGCTGTGAAGAAGAGTTGGACTCTTGGATTAGGATTTGGATTAGGATCAAAAGGATTATTTGGGGCTGAGCCCCAGTGGCATAGTGGTTGTGCGCGGGACTGCCGCCCACTGGGACGGAGGTTCAATTCCAGCAGTGGGGCTGGGCGTCCTACTCCCACCGCCGGACAGCAGTGATGCCCTCCCCCCACTCCAAAAAAAAAAAAGGATTATTTGGAATTATGAAAACAAAGCACACAAACTATAAAAGAAGAGTAATCAAACAAACCACAATGAAATGAAATGAAGTGAATATAAGTTGCAGATATGAGTGCAGAATTTAAAGTTTAATATAAATTATGAACAATGTTAGAATGCTAAACAAATGAATAGCTCTGAATTTTTAAGGAAATGAAAGTCAGAGAAATTTCAAACATGAAGATGATTTTGTTGGCTTGTTGTGGAGCTAGTGAGAGACAGCAAAAATCAAACAAGTAAACCTTCCTTTTTATTCCACTACTTTTCAAGTTATGAACTCTGGAAGCTCATCATTCTCTGTACTCCCAAACTGTCTAGTTATCATTTCTGATATTGCATAATTCATGTTGAGTCCCAATAAGGGATTTGTTGCCATTTTATACATGGTATGATGCAAAATTTCAGATCAAATTTAGAAAGAATTCTGACAGATGTATATAAAGCGCCATCACATTTCCCTAATTTTCCATTTTCTTTTTGTTTTACTTCACATCTATTTATTCTCTTTCACAAGTCCATGGAGTTAAAAAGGAGAAATCCAAGACTAGTGAAAAATAAAGCCACAAGATGGGTGACTCGACAAATGTGACAGTTTGCATAGCTCGTGACCTGCCAAAATAAAAGAGGGACAAAATTAACTGGACTATCAGGCTCAGTGCTCACGAGTGAAAAAGGCTACCCAGACAAGGCTACTAAGCTGAAGGTCAACTAACTTCAAGCCCTGAGATTCAATGATGTGGCACTACATTTTTATGTGAATTTATTTTTTTCCTTTTTTTTGGCAGGGAGGGCATCACTGCCTGTGGTGGTTGTGGGTGCCACCCAGTGCTTCTCCTGAAAGCCGCCATTGGATTTGAACCGCCAAGCCCGCTGGCCACAGTCCCACACTCAACCACTTATGTCACTGGGGCTCAGCCCTATGTGAATTTATTTTTGTTTGGCCTTTTTATAGTTTCACTGTCCTTTCTCAATAACTTGCTCTTCATATGAATTGAAATAGTAGTCAATTAGTGATAGAAGGTTATGCTATAAATATATGTGTAAATAAGTAATTATATGAAGAAAAGGGCTTCTATAGTGATGAAAGTGAACACGTCAAAATCTGGGAAGACTCCAAGACCATGGGTCAGCTGTTAGGATGGAGGCTTCTCCAGACTAGAGTAGCTGCAAGGGTGAACGGACCGAAGAGAGGTAGGAAGGTGACAGGCTTGTTCCTGCAGAGGGAAATGAATCGCAGCTAAGCATGCCAGATGGAGACTGGCCCACAAATCCCAGGTTAAGCAAGGAATATGACAGGCCATTGGCTCAAACACAAAGAATTGGAGGTTGATCAGTCTGATGCAGGATCCAGTCCCAGGAAAAATTGAGCAACTAGTCACATAGATTGGAAGCTTGCCACACTTTTGGTAAAATATATGCTATTTTCAATTGGTTGCACCATGGTTTCTATCTGAATAAATGTGTGACAACTCAACCAAATATTCTTACAACGGAGTGATTCTCAGAGCAGGTCCTATGATGGAGGGGGTTACATTGAATTGTGTAACACTCTGGAGAGTTACTAGGTCATAACAGCCAAACTATTGAAAATGCCAGCCAAGTCAAGTTGGTAAAAAACCTAATCATCATTTAATTTATAGGCCTATTCTTAAGAACTTCTGAGTTTACAGTAGTATCTAGAGGTAGTAACTTCTCTGATTAATAGAATCAAAATCTTAAAATAGACCTTTGGAGGTCAGTTTGATTCATTTTTCCTGAGAGGTCATACAGCATTGTGATCACGAAGATCATATAGAAAATAAGATTTCCTGAATTTGAATTTTTATTAAAATAAGCAAAGAAAAGTATAGAACCTTAACTTCCTTTTTAAAAAAGTCAAACAAATTTTAATTTTTAATAAATTCATATATGTTTTAATTATATAAGGACCCAAAAGACTACTGTCATTGTATATCTATATCAGTTTGCTAATAAATCATGGACCATTTTGAACATTTGGTTTCCTACTCATAGTACAACCTTATGAAATAAAACCATTTACTGCATTTGGCCCTTTATTTATTTTTTTAAGACATCACTGCCCTGGTGGTGGGAGTAGGAGGCCCAGCCTTTGCTTCTGTGAGAGGAAATTGAACCTTGATCCCAGTGGGTCGCAGTCCCGCGCACAACCACTACGCCACCTGGGCTCAGCTGGCCCTTTATTTTTCCAGATAGATCCAATTATATCCAAAATTATGAAGTGTAGTACCCAGAATAATTTATCTAGCTACTCCATTTAGGGTCCAGTTTTTCACTTTGGCAGGAGATATAATAAAACTCTATGACACTTTTTTGTTTTGTTTTGTTTTATAGCAGAAGTATATGAATTCATAAAGTTCTCATTCATTCAGTGATCTCATTTTTGGTTCTTATACTTTTAATATGCTGTTTGGTTTTTGTTATCTCTCAATTTCTTTTTATTCTGTTTACCTCATATATTGATGTTAATCTTAAAGAGATCAATTCTTTTAACCACATTTTCCATGAGTTACTTCATCCATTAATATTCCCTGTCTCATTTTGTTAGAAAATAGATGTTTGGTGAAGAACAATATCAAAGTATTAAATCTGCTAATTTTTATAGGAAATATCTAAATTTATATCTATAAATTTATCAATATTGCAGTAAAATGCTAACAACCATGGTAGTATAAGAAAATTCAATTGGTTATTTTATAGAAAACCTTGGGCATATTATCTATAGCTTCTATATTATAGATAGATGACATTGCATCAACTCTACATCATGACAACCATAAGCATAAAATAATGAAGTAGTAATAATATTATATCATGCAGCATATTGGAATCCACTCTTGAGAGTATACTATGTCAATTCATCCTCCCAAGGTTCTTCTTACCCTTGTGATGGTAAGGGTTCTCTAGAGCAAAACTAGGACACTTATGATGATATATATGTATGTGTAAATAAGTAATTATATCAAGCAAAGGACCCCCATAGTTATGAAAGTGAATAAGTCCAAATCTGGGAAGAGTCCAAGACCATGGATCAGCTATAGCATGAATATATATATATATATATATATACAGTATGAAGAAATATAATAGCTGCTTAGTCCACACAGCAGTACAGAAGGCTCAGTTCAACTTACTTCCATGAGTTCAACTTACTTCCATGGAACAGTTATTATACTGGAAATCCTTCAGCTTATGAGGACTGCCAGGTCCAAGGTGAAGGAAGCAGACAGCTGAGTCTTCCCGCAGACAATCCAAGGAGACCTCCCACAGGCAGAAAGCAACAGGGTAGCAGCTCAGGAGCTTAGCGAAGCAAGCCCCGGTAGAATATTGAACTCAAGGATTGCAAGATGACAGGACCCACCAGCCTCATGTTCAAGCAATGCACACACCAGCAGTGCGGTGAAGCAGGACTCAAAGGAACCTCAAGCTCTAACAAAATGATCTATGGGTTGGATTGTCCCACAGGTAGTGTAGTTCACATGAGAGGCAGAGAACAAGTTAAGACAACCGAATGCTGGTCCAATAGTAGAGAGAAAGAGAGAAAGGGGTGCGTCTTACTAAGTCATTTATCTCTTTGCCCTCCAATAAAACTGTTACCTGATTAATCCTACTTGCTCCTGTTGGCCAGGTTGGCACAATACCCCTATCTATCACAATTCCTGTGTCCCTCAACGTTTTCCCCTCTCCTGGCAATTGATCCCGCTAAAGTCAGAAAGCCAGATGATTCTTTTGTGATCTCTATGATTTTCATAGTCTAAGTTTCAGAAGTAGATTGTCCTTTCTTTCTGGCATTCCTTAAATGGTTCCCTATGCTTGGCATTACTGACATTTATAATATGGGCAACATCGTTTTCAAAATCATAGCAACGTATAAGCCTCTGGAGTACAAAACATTGGCAGACAACTTGGTACACAAAAACAAACAAAATAGCCAGAATGATAAAGTAAAACAGATAAAAATCAACTGGAAAGAAAAGTGAAAATATTAAAAAGCAGAACAAATAGAAAGTGAGCTAAAAGGGAGATCAAGTCATATGGTGTTAAATTGTAGCTTAGCCGAGTCTACAGCAATTCACTTCTATTGTGTTCTTCACGAGAGCAAAGCTATTCTCATGCTTAGTTTATGGTCAGAGGGGATTTACTAGAGGACTAAGCTACATGTGTTTCCCATGTATTCTTCTTTTTAAAGGGAAAAAAAAACTTTAAAATGAGATCAAATTTAAGATATTGTATTCTCACCTATGTCTGCTATAATCCATTTTATAATGTTCTGTGCCTGTTACCAAGGCTATTCACATTCCTCAAGGATGATCAGAGGAGATCCCCCAATGGCAGTTACATGGTTTGAAAAGGACATGAATGCACCATTCCCCAGGGATGACCTTGATTGACAAATAAACACACAAGGAAATGCTCACAATCACTTGCCATTAGGAAATGTTAATCAAGACAATGCTGAGATATCCTCTGATACCCCAAACGATAGCCTGATGCAGAAACAGAAACAGAGAGCATTAAATCCTGAAGAGGGTATGGAGAGGTTGAACATGCTGATGGACTTCTAGTGGGCTTGTAAATATGTATGATCATTGGGGAAAGCAACTTAGAAGAACCTAAAACGATTGACTGTGGAAGTATAAAGCAACCCAAAAATACTTTTGCTAGGCGATACTCCAAAGAAGTAAGAGACAGAACAGGAACAAATATAATCTCTCCCATGCTTATTGCAGCACAGTTGAAATACCTAAGAGTAGAAGAACTGATAGAGAATCTCTTATATGTACACACAATGGAATACTATTCATCCCTAAGAAACACAGGGATGAAACATTGAAACACTGCATGACACGGAAGAACCTCGAAACCATTATGCTGAATGAACTCATTCACCCACAAAAAAACACATATTGACTGATATTTAGCATTCTAAGATAAGCATCAAGATGAATGCAGGCTTTGGCTCCTCAGCCATATAATGTTTTAGCTTGGTCTCTGAAAACACAAGATAGAGTGCTTGCCTAGGATCCATGAAACATATATCACCCCCTCAGTAGGTTCATCTTAAAAATCATTTTGACAGGACACTACATCTCAGCTGGGGTCAGGTTTTTAAGAGATCATAAAAAGGAAGAGTACCACTCAGTTGTGGCCATTAACAATTTTACTAAAGCCACTCCAAACCAACTTATACCACTCCCAGAGTGATACAGAAACCTAACCTAAAATTCACGTTAAGATGTGGGCAGGGAAGTGTGTATATCTGGGAGAAGGAAACTACATTTCTGTTGCTGGGAAGCAAGGAGGGGGAACCTTCCATTATGGAAAAAAATACTGAAAAATACTTATATAGAAGCCAAAGAGAGAATATGCCTGGTACTACATTCCTAATTGGACTCTCTTAGTTTTTATGCAGACTTTGGTGAACCAGGTTGTGTGCTGTAGAGTACTTTCACAGTGAACAACATCTTTCACAGGCCACACCAGAAGGACTTGATGTGGAAATCACACTTTACAAATGTTTTCAACCAATACTTTATATATTGATAGTTCCCCAATTGAGACATTTATATAAAAAGAAAAGTTAAATTGTAATTCAGGCAAATGGAAATTTGTTTAAATGTTGAGGTTCCTCTAGCCTGTTTGCAGCATGAGACTTAAAGTGTAAAGAAAGTGCAACTTTCAGACAAAGAAACCAAACAATGTGAATGTGACAGTCATGTGCTTATGTTAATTTTATAATTGAAATGTAGGGGTGGAGTCTGTCTGGCCTGTTAATCTGGAGATAGCCATTGAGTAGCCAATGAGGTCTCTATGTGGGCATGGCTTTCTCCCGAGACTTATGAGATATCTCATGATATTTCCCTTGTGAAGATCAGAAGCTATCTTCCCCAGTTGTTGGGAGTTAGTCTCAGAGACAATGAATCACGGAAAAGACAAGCTGACAGCGTTTGAGAAGTGGAGGAGCCAGCGGAGAGACTACTCGGCTTTGCCCTGATGAAGACAGACTTCTGAAGCTGGAGTGGCATGCTGTTGATGGACCTGAGCCCTGGAAACGAGGAGCCATGGGGAGACCCCTGCCAGCACCAGAATTCTGCACCCACTGACCTGTGACTTCCTGAGTCGGAAGTAGACTTTATAGACTGACTTTGGGCATATGGGTTAATATTGGACTTATGACTTTGCACTGGACTGGATTGGGATGCCTTCTTAGGGTCATATTTCTTTTGTATATATACCCTTTCTTTATAGCTATATGTGTGTCTCTGAAATTTGTTCCTCTAATCTACCCGGACTAACATAGTGAAGTCCAAGAGGGAGATGATTTGGATCTGTAGAGGTAAGTCAAAAGTGGCTCTGGAAGCTACATGCTTTTAAGAGTATGATTTCTTCAAATGTATTCCACCTATAAGTTAAAATATATAAACAATAATGACTTTTAACTGATCCAAAGGCTAGAGAGTCATATATCAATTGCTTTTAATTGCCTTTTAAAATCCAAGCAATGTAGCAAGGTGAAAACAGACTCAATCATCATAGATAATTCTAGGTAAAGCCATTTCGATCATGTATTTTTTAAATCAATTTTTCTGAGGTTTAAAATATGTACTAGTCCATGGGAATATGTGATTACACAGTAAGATTCAAAGTGATTTAGAAGAGATGATCATACTTAAAGTTTGAGTATATATCAATTTCTCTTAACAATATTTCTAAATGTATTCAGCAACCTTTAGGCACATGCTTCTGAGTTATCATGATAGAAGTACACATTTTTTTCTATTTTGTATCACCACTGAACATTTTATCCCATTTGAATAGGTTTATATCTATTCAGACAAGTAACCTAAGACCCGAAATAATTTCCTCAAACATGGATAGCTCCACCAGGCAAGTTTATTTAGAGTGCTGTCTAGTTAATCTTATGTTTTACTTGAGGAACACACTTTAACAATTACAATGAAATGTAATGGGAATTAGACAGTGTCTATGAAGATAAACAAATAAAAATAGTTTTTGCTTTCCTATTTTTTATAACCCTTCATCTATCCAAATAATAACATATTCTACCTTTCTAGTTGGCAACTAGAAAAAGGTTCAGAATCTGAGGCATATGAACAATAGATTTTTCAATTAGACCATCCACAAAATACATTTTGGAGAATCACTAAGGAGAAGAGCCCAGTTTTCCATAATCATTCCTCTAAGAATCTGCACAAATAACCAAATTTTGATAAAAAGGAAGTCATTCAGAGACTGAAAATGTATTTTAATGTTTTTGCAGTCCACATACGCATGCATTTCAATTCAATCGCGTCCTAAAGTTAAAGGCTTTGAAGTATGCAAGTTGTATTAGGCGGGGTTGACTAGAAAAGCCAATCCAGTGATAAGCCTAAGAAAGAGCTCTATATCAAGAAGCCATTATGTCCCAAGAAAACATTCCAGCCAAGTCTAACTCAATCCCCAAAGTCCAATACTAGCCCATAAGCCCTATTCAGACTCAACGCCAAATGTAATGATGCACAGTGTAGGCATATTACACCATATTACAATGGTGGTGGAAACATCAATGGGTTCTAGCAGGTCCCAGAGTGGCTTGACAGCAGGAAGGCGCTAGCAGAGAGAGAGAGGTGGAGAGGTGGAGGCGATTGCCAGGACCTCCTCCAGAGAAGGCCACACCCAGAAGGAGGCACCAACTGGCTAGTCGAATACCATGCTTTACACTCTCTATATCTTCAACTTGACATGAAATAATTCATCCACCACACAAGTATAATATTTAGAGGTACTCAAGAATTAGTCAAGAAGAGATTTAGAAATCTGTAAACCTTAGACCAAATGTAAAGTGTAGATAATATAAGAAAGTTTACACTTAAGGAGGTAGGGCAACGTTTATGAGTCTAATGGCTAACAAGAGGGTTAGACATTCAAACCCATCAGCAATGTTACAGGAGAAAAATCCCTTCAAGCAAAGAGTATGGCTCAGGGAACCCAGTGAGGAAGCTGCATTCAGTCATATCAGGTTGGAATAAGCCAGAATTGACAGGACACTGTGCAACAAGAACTACCCATGCTTTCGAATGGCCTTATGACATTGGAGGACATGTGGTGAGCAAGGGAGCCCTGGGGGTGTAGTGTAGTGGTTCCATGTTGGGCTGTGGTCACGTGGGTGGCAGCTCCTAACCACCAGGAGGTCCGCAGTAGAAACACTAGACTTTGTGCTAGTGTTTCCTGTGTCCAGGAAACTCACAAGGGGCTGCTGTAAGTCAGAACAGACTCAGCAGCAGCAAGTCTCAAAGGAAAAAACTATGAATTCAAGTATAAAGGAAGGCAGATGGGTAGAAGATGGTGATGTTGAAAACAATGGCATCTGCCACAGGGCTGTCCAGAAGCACACATGCATCATTATCCTAGAATGAATTCACAAGGAAGAGAAAAATTCAAATATTGTTCCCATCATCTTTATATACAGTTTGATTGGCCTATAATTAATATATCACGCCATTCAGTAGTTCAATCACAAAGTATTGATCAATTTTTATGGAAGAAAATGATATCTGTGGAAACCTTAATTTAAGAAGCAGCTTTGTTAGAACAGAAGAAAGAATAATATCAGAGTCCAAATTGGGAGATTATGGTTTGCAGAAGGCTATGGATGAGAGCGGAAGCCCAAAATACATTTATGAGACCCACCTAGGAAAATAGCCTATAATTATTTCCCTCAAGTGTGTTGGAGAGATGGCCATAGGAACTGACTTCAATAGTTAAAACCTTGTACATTGACATCCCCCCCCCAACTTTGATGCCCTTTTAGCTTGTATTAATCTTAGTATATGAGAGAAACAAATCCCCAGAATCACTTATGTGAGAGAGAGTTTTATATAAAGGATAAGCGAACATCAAGAAAACATCTCAACTCAGTGCTGCCCAAGTCCATCAGACCAACATTAGCCCATATGTCTGACACCCATCCACAAAGCCCTCCTCCATTTCACAACACACACCACAATGACATTGACTGCAAAAGGAAAGCCAAATCAGTGAAGGTGTAAACATCTCAACACTTGCAGAGAACTCTGCACAGCGGCTTCAGCACCTAGGGTTACATTTGGGTAGGTACACGTGGCTTCTCCTCAGGAATATCTTTCAGGAGGCGAGCCTTGCAAGCTGAAGCAGGGCACTGGCTACAGCATCTGAACCCTGAGAACGAAGAAAGCAAGAGACCTAAGAACTCGACAGGCAAAGCTCACCAAGTCACTTGTCTCTCAGCCTTACAATTAATTGCGCATGCGTCTATCAGCCAAGTTGGCACAGTGCATTTTACGTATCTCAGGCCTGATCTAGTTTTCAACATTTTCTGTTCTTTTCTCTTTTTCATGTTGGGGTTTATCTCAGCTGTGTGTTGTCATTCGGGGCAAGCCTCTTGAATTTTGGTGTTTTGCTTTTTTTCCAGTATATGTAACCCAGAGACCTATAGAGAAGGCAAGTAGAATATGCCTTCTGAGGAAAGGGGTAGAGCTGGTGACAAAGGGTTAACAGGGAGCTCAAATCAAGGTGAAATACTATGAGTGAAGGTCAAGATACATAGGTGAAGTAAGAGACAATCCAACTGGTGCCATGTAGGCTTTTTAAGATGCGTGTGTTTGTGTGTGTGTGTGTGTGTGTGAGAGAGTGTGTGTAACAAATACCAAGAAACATTAGATTGCTACCAAGTCGCCACTCATAAATATGGGCCTTCATGGGAACTTTCAGGACTTAAGATACCAACATTTTCAAGAGGAAGAGGAGATAGTGAAATGACTTGTGGTAGCAATGTTGCCTTGCACCTGGTTGATATGATAGAACTATGGAATCAAATGGTATCTGTCTTAGTTCCTAATAAAATGGTTTTGGAGAGATAAAAGGAGCTGTATTAGGAATGTATGAAGGCATGGACATGGATTTGGGACTCATCTACACAGTGATCAGATGACAATTTTTGACAATAAAGGGAGTTTTTCACATATCAAACCTGACCCAAAGAAGCAGATCTACTTTTTTCCCCTTATGTGGCCCTTATGAGTTGGATAAGCCCAACAGTGGTTTTAGATAAGCCATAGTGTGTTATCTGGGATGCACAAATGGTTTGCTTATCATTACAAACCTAAAGTCTGTTGACTTGAGCCATTCAGTGGTACCACTGAATTACACCCCAGTAATGTGCTTTCATAAGATAATAGTTATGGGAATCCTATGCTGTATTTGCATTTTAGTCAAAAATGAGTTGGAAATTGACTTGATGGAAAAGTATTCTCATTTTTCTTGCTCACCATGTCCTTGGGGCATCTAATGTTATTTAACTGTTTCTCAAAACAGGTTTTAATACATGTCCTTTGCCCCCATTGACTAAGGTGTAATTAGTGTTCAGAAAGTTTGATAGTTATCTAAATTAATTTAATCATTCAGTTTGACTGGAGATTTGAGTTGAGGGTTTTGTGACCCAACACAATTATTTTCCTTATATCTGCTTGCTTCTTTCTTAAGACAGACATTTGGAAAGAAAAGAGAACATGATAAAAACAACAAAAACAAAACATGGGCCCCATTCTGCTATGTGGAATTAGGTCAATGGAGGCAAAAAACACTAATGACTTCATGGGAAAAGAGAGAAAAGCAAAATTTCATGTTGTGTGCTTCACTATAGCAGAAGGGAAGAAGTCTGTGTTGCACAGTTGTTTATTACTTGGGCTGCTAACCACAAGATGAACAGTTCAAAATCACCAGACAATTCGCTGGAGGAGATTAGGTTTTTGGATTCTATAAAGATTTATATTTCGGGCTGAGCCCCAGTGGTGTAGTGGTTGTGTGTGGGACTGTGGCCCACTGGGTTGGCCATTCAAATCCAGGAACAGCTCTCTAGGAGCAAGGCTGGACCTCCTACTCCCATCAGAGGGCAATGATGTTCCCCCTAAATTTATATTTTCTACCATTTGGTATTGACTGGATGTCAGTGGACTAAAGTACAAGTAAAAGTATCTTTTATGAAAAGAGGAAATAATACACCAAAAGGAAATACCATGACTGAAGGTCAAGATACATAAGTGAAGTAAGAAAAAATACAAGTGGTGATATGTAGGCTTTTCATATGTATGAGTGTGTGTGTGTGTGTGTGTAGCAAATGTCTAGAAACATTAGATTGTCACCAAGTAGCCATTCATAAATATGGGCCATCATAGGGACTTTCAGAACTTAAGATACCAACACTTTCAAGGAAATTTCTTAGTAATTTAGGAATCATATTTAATTTTGCTGAAAGAAAAAAATCACCATTAATTAACAGTCTAATTTATTAAATGAAGGTGGTAATGTCAAAGAAAAATATACCCTCAACCTTTCTCTAGATGAGGGAACTGAAGAAAAAATCAACCATTGAGTTTCAATATTAACAGACTCTATGGACAAACTATTGAACAGTATAGAAAATAAGTGAAAATAAAAATCATCTAACAGTATAACTAAGAGAAATTGATCAACATTCAAGTAATTCAGGAGGCAGCTTCTGATCAAGAACAGATGGTATTAGAAGAGGAATCCTAGCTCCATTGAAGACGTTTGCAAACAAAACACCCAATACTCCCCAAACAGGTGGAACACCAACTGAAATATTTCAATAAACAGATGTAATGCTGGAAGCACTCATTAATCTATTGCAAAATATTTAGCCATCCTACTGGAAGAGATCCATAGTTGTGCCCATTCCAAAAAGGCCATTTCAAAGAATGCAGAAATTTTAAAATAATTTCACTAATATTAAAAGAATAAAATTTTGCAGAAGACAATTTTAAATATGCTTGCAGGATTACACAGAGAACTATCAGAAATTCAAGCAAAACTGTGGCTAATGTCAGATGGATCATGGCTGAAAGCGGGAACTATCATAAAGATGCTTAACTTAATTTTACTGATTATGAAGGGTAATTTTAATGGCTGAACAATGACAAATTATTCATTCAAAAATGGGGAAATCAGAATTTCAGAACATTTTTTATGCTTATGCTGAACTTGCACATAGGCCAAGAAGCAGTCAATGGAACAGAAAAATGGGATGCTGTATGATTGGTAATGAGGAAAAGTGTGCACCTGTTTTGTATCTTTTCACCTTACTTGTGCAACATACTTGTGAGGTGAAAAGTCAAAGAGACTGTAAACTGAAGAGTGCGCCATCAGGGGTAGAGGAAGTGTCACTATTTTAGTCAGGTTCTGTTAATCAGCTCTGACTGATGGCAGCTTCATGTACACACTACTCAGGACTGCACTATCCTTACAACTGTTGTTTCAGGCTATTGTTGCAGCCATTGTGTCAATCTCCTTTTTGGGTCTTCCCCTGCTCTCCCTTTTTTTCACTAACAAAGGACTAGACAGTGTTTTGTTTTGCTATACTTAGGT
>PVJH01017060.1:0-32895 GCA_004026705.1 Nesogale talazaci
TCTCCAGGAGCAAGGCTGGACCTCCCACTCCCACCAGAGGGCAGTGATGGCCCTCCAAAAAACCAAAAACAAAGCAAAGCAAAAAACCAGGATTTTCCCATGCTAAACCCAAGTCTTCTCCTTCCTGGTTGCCTGAAGCATTTAGCCACTCTTTCTTCTTGCAACTGAGAGTGGTAACACTTGTGACAAGACAGAGAGAGACCCTATGAGGAGAGAGTCCAGAAATTCTCTCCCCCAAATGAACACTCCACCCCCAATGTTTTTCACATGCATTTCAGCTATTTAAAATAGTTTTAGAGGAACTACACCATTAGATTACCATTAGCAATGCCAACCTACAAGTGGAAACAGACCAGCAAGCTCAACAGGTGTGGGAGGAGAGCAGGACTATGTCCTGAATATATATACAGGACATTTTAGGGTACTTTCAGCCACCTCCGTATACATTTTAGCAATTTTATTGGCATCTGATTCATATAGCATACATTTCATATTAAGAGGAGTTGTACAATCATTGCTACAATGATTCGTTTAGAATGTTTCGTTTTAGAATGTTTTCTTCCTTCCTATACTCAGTTATGAGCTTCCCATCCCCTCTCCAGCCTCCCCTCCTGTACCCTCAAGAAATCATTCCTCCAGTAACCGTCTCTATAGACTTACCGATCCTGAATTTCATACAGAAAAACATCAGCATCGATAAAAACTGAAAAGGGAGCAGAACATATTAAAAACAAGAATAAACTTAAAATGGGTCAGAAAGGAGATCCAGCGCTAAGGTATTGCATGGTAACCCAAGAGCATCTGTTATCATCCACTTTCTAATGCACTCTGCATGATAGCAAGGCTCCTCACCTTCCTGGTCTATGGTCAGGGGAGACTCACTGGAGGCTTAATCATGTGCTACATACAAGTGTGACAAAAGCTACTTATACTTTTGCCACACACATATACATGCATAGAGTAGAGCATACCAGGGACAGAATTAGGAAAACTTATTAGCCATAGCAAAATACCTTGAAGAAATGAGTTGCTGAGCCCAGGGGCTTGGGGTCATCGTGTCTAGTGACATCAAGTTCATGGACATGACAGTCCACAAAGATGACCCCGTGCATCATCCTACGTTGGTGAGTAGCAACTGAAGTCTTCAAGGCTCCTGAGCTGCCATCTAACAGGAAGCTAGTGGTCTCTCTCTCTAGACACAAAGAAGAAAACCAAAGAACTATAGACACAGTCTCAAGAATTATTGAACCACACGAACCAACGCTCACCTCCACACCCCTGAGGTCAGAAAAACCAGATTGGGCCTGGCTACAAGCACTCTGAATGGGATCAGGCTTCCAGCTCTTAGATAACGTGGGTGAGAATGCACAGAAGAATTCAAAATTATAAAATTTCTGAGTTCAAATTTTTGAATTAGTAATTCATATAGGCTGGAAAAGACCTAGGCTTCATGGTTGGCCAGACACTAGAGGAACTCCTGAAACTATGATCTACAGGCAGGCTTCAAACCCAGAACGGGACTCACTCCCATGGCTCACTTTCCAGCCAAGCAATAGATATGTTCATAAAGGGAATAGTAGCACGAGGAAGAGACACACTCCTGAGACCAAGCAACCATTCCAGGTCAACAGGATGGCATTTGCCCAAGGATAAAGTTCAGACAACAGGAAAGAGGAAGAAAATGGAAACAGGACACAGTGGGAGGAGGTCAGGAAAGGGATGCCACCTTGTGAGAATGGCATTCAATGACATAAACAAGAATGTGTATGGGAAACTTATTTGTTCTGATGGACAATTTTTTAAAATTTAACTGAAAATATAGCAGACTCTCCTTTTCTTTGATTAATCATACATGTTTATATTGCACAAAAGCCCATAGTTAGGAGAAAAGCAACAATGTAGCTCATACTACACTTCTATTTCTAGAACATAATTGCCAGGTATAGAGATCAAAGTGGCAAGCATTTATTGAGCATTTACTAAGTGCCTAGCTGTGTGGGACAGAAAATTGGGCCTTAATCAACAGCTCCCTGAGAACTGAATGTTGTAAAAACCAAGAGGGGAAGAGAATCTCTTGCTGCACCATGCAATCAGAGCAGCATACTGTGAGGCAAGGAAGTTAAGGGCCAGAAGTCTAAACAAACTTCACTGAGCAGAGAAAAGAAAGGGCCGTTCTCAAATTCTTCTCACTTTTTCTGTCACTCAACAGATGATGGTGGTAGGTTTCTTGCATCTATGGCTAGGAGCTAAGAATGAGAAGGGATGAGCCTGTGCTTCTCAAATGCGCCATCATTCTAACCAATATGTGTCCAATTCCTCTCACTCAGCCCTTCTTCCCACCTCCCAAATTACAACAAACTGTGATAACCAGTCACTCACACTGATGAAGGCATTGGCCAAGTATTGTCAAAGCAAAGCTCATTCACACAAAAATAAGATTTCCATCTCCCTTTTATTTGTGGAATAAAAATGTTAGATACCTTGCTATTGTGAATAGAGAAGTTTCAGATACTTCTAAGAAAGGAGCCCTGGTGGCATGGTGAACTACATCTTGGGCTACTTACCACAAGGTCAATGGTTCAACTCTCGGAGCGGCTCTGTGAAAGAAAGATGACACTTTTTGCTCTCATGACGATTTCTTCCTGTGCAGCTCAACTATGTTCAGAGGGGTGAGTACGAGTCAGAATCCATTTGATGACAGTGAGTGAAGAAGGATCATCTCTCTTCAGCGAGGCCTGCCGGGACGCCCAGTCTAATGTGGCTCACCCATTAGAGTATCCTGGTATACAAAACAGTGAACTTGAATAAACCTGCTTATGAGGGAGGTAAACAGCTAAGGCAAAACAGCCAAGGTCCTGGACCCAAACGTTGAAGGTTTAAATTCACCCAGAGGCACCTCTGAGGAAAGGCCTGGCAATCTAGTTCCCCCAAATATCAATCCATTAAAACTCTGTATTGTTCCTGAATACCCTCCTGCCACCTCATGCCCCCGACTGCCATGACCCAGGTTTAACTTACAAATCAGGCTAGACCAGAGAACACACATCGGCATAGCTAGACGCTCTTGACACATGCAATTCAGGAAAGATAACCCCCTCAGGAACAGTAGCGGGAGTAGTGATAGCATGCGAGGAGGGAGATGGTCAGGGAGGGAGAAAAGTGAGTAAGGAGGAACCCATCACAAGATTGCATATATAGCCCCCTACCCCCAAAGGGAAAAAATAACAGAGATGTAGGTGAAGGGATATAATGTACAGTGCAAGATATGAAATAGCAGTAATAATATATAATTGATCAAGGAAACATGAGGGTGGGAAGGGAGGGGAGGGAGGAGGAAAAAGAAGCTTATAGGCTGAAGTAGAAAATCCTTTGGAAATGATGGAAACATATGTGTAAATATGCTTGATACAAGTTATGTAAAGAATGTAATAAGAGCCCCCAATAAAATGACAAACGAAAACCGAAACTGCATTGTGTATTTCTTCTCTGACCCGCATGGGGTTGTCGTGCAAGAGAATTGCCTCCATGGCAAGTGATTTGTGGTTTTAAAATTTATATTCACAGGAGTCCTGGTGGTACTATCAGATAAGTGCTGGGCTGCTCACCAAAAGGTGGGCAGTTCAAACCCACCAGCTTCTCTGTGGGAGAAAATTTATATTCACAACCAGAATCAAAAAGCAAAAAACATGTCTTCCTGATTTTTCATCTCAATTCTAAGAAGAGACACCTTGACAGTTGTGTTTCCTGCTGGCTAGAACAAAGGAGGGTCTCAAAATCTCACTGTACAATGACTGAATTAATGTATCTATCCAGATCACCTGATTTAAGGCTTGGTTTCTGTGCCCCATACCAGGAGTCAGAAGCTATGGGGCTGCAGCCTGTGGAATCCATGAAGTTTGACTAGAACCCAACTCGCACCCATTGCTTTTTGCATTGTCTAAGGCCAGGTTGGAATAGACTCATCAGCAGGAAGTTTTATGGCCACTTTCAAGCTCACCAGAGATGACTCATTTTTATAAAAACCATATGACTTGCAAGCTGAAAATATTTATTATTTAGAGCAGTGGTTCTCAACGTCCCTAATGCCGTGACCCTTTCATACAGTTCTTCATGCTGTGGTGACCCTCAACCATAACATTATTTTCATTGCTGCTTCACCACAGTAATGTTGCTACTGTTATGAAGCATCATGTAACTATCTGACATGCAAGATGTGTTTTCATTGTTATAAATTGAACATAATTAAAGCATAGCGATGAATCAAAAACAGCATATTATTCTATATGGTGAGGTATCTATTTCTAATTACAAACTAATGAAATTTTGTCTTTAAGCATGGTGTAGCATGGGTAACAGTCTTCATGTGGGTGTTTTGTTGTGGGTGTTGTGGGTGTTTCTGCATGTGGGTGGACCTTCCTGGAGACGGACAGAAGAGCGGTGTCTCAGTTCCTGAGACCATGGGAAACAAGTGTCTTTCTGATGGTCTTAGGTGACTTCTGTGAAAGGGTCATTCGACCCCCAAAGGGGTGGAGACCCACAGGCTTAGAACTACTGCTGTAGAGGAAGCACTTGCTGCTCTCTGACCCAGGCTGTCTGGGGAAGCTCAGGGGAAGTGATTCGGACTGTTAGAAGGCCAGGGTGTGAACTGTTGGGAATGAACACATCTCTTTCTCATTAGAAAGTTTGTCCCAGCATTCGAGTAGACTGCCTTTCAGAAGACACAAGTAATCCACGGGTGTTTTCATTTAAATGACTGTAAATTTGAATGACTTAAATGCAGTTATTTTACCCCTAAAATTAATTTGTAACTTCGCACAATGCCTGTCCAAAAGCTTCTTTGTAAAAAGGGAAGTTGTATCCTTAGGTTTTGTGTTGGCTTCGCTGGGCCTGGGTTCTCAGAGATCTGGCCAGTTAAGACATACTAGCCTCCCAAGATTTGACCAAGTGAAATATAATTCACTCCACAATAGGATCTTCTATGAAAGAAGATGAGGGTGCAACACCCCATTTCTTTTTCTCTTTTACTTAAGGTTTTTGACGGCTATTTCCTCAGAAGTAAATGGCCTATTCTTTCTTTGTTCTTAGTCTTGAATCAATGATACTGAAGAAAGAAATCCAAGCTTCACTGATGGCATGAACCCCAAACAAGGCTCCAAGACGTGACAGAATACCGAGTGAAATGTTTCAACAAATTTATGAAGACTGCAAGCGCTCACTTATCTGTGCCAAGGAATTTGAAAAACAGCGACCTGGCTAAAGGACTGGAAGAAATCTATATTTACACTCATTCCTAAAATAGATGACCCAACAGAATGTGCAAGCTATAGAACAATATTGTCGATGCCATAAGCAAGTAAAACTTTGCTGAAAATCTCCAACAATATTGCAGCATTACATGAACAGACCTGAACATGACAGCAGTCCATGAACAGCTGACAGAAATTCAGGCTGAATTCAGAAGAGGATGTGGAACAAAGGAGGTGATTGTTGCTGTCAGAAGGATCTTGACTGAAAGCAGAGGACATCAGAAAGGTGTTTACTTATTTTTAATTAACTACGCGAAGGCATTGGAGTGTGGGAATCATAGGAGATTAATGAAAGGTTTGAGAAGAAGGGGGATTCCAGAATACTTTGTGCTTGTTTGGAAGCTGTGCACGAATCAAGGACATGCTACATGGTTTAAAATCAAGGAAGCTGAGTGTCAGATTCATCTTGGCTTTTATTTATTCAATTTGTACTCTGAGCAAACCATCAGAAAACCTAGACTATATCATGAAGAATGTGACATCAGGATTAGAGGAAAGCATATTCACAACTTGCAATATATAAGTGACATGACCTTGCTTGCTGAAAAAGACTTGAATCATTTGCTGGTGAATATCAAAGATTGTAACCTGCAGTATGGATTGCAACGCAGTGTGAAGAAAACCCAAATCCTCCCAACTAGACCAATAGGGAACATCGTGAGAAACAGAAAAGGTGGAAGCTATCAAAGATCTCTTCTTACTTGTACTCATAATCAATGCTCATAGAAGCAGTAGCCAAGAAATCGCTGCACAAGGCCCCTTTAGAGTATTGGCCAGCAGGAATATTATTTTAAGGACCAAGTTATGCTTGGTATTTTCAATCACTATATGCATGTGAAAAATTGAACATTGAATACAGAGAACCAAAGATGTATCAATGCATTTGAATTATAGTACTGGCAAAGAATATTGAAGGTAACATGGACTACCCAAAGAACCAATAAATCTGTCTTGGAAGAAGTAAAACCAGAATGCTATTTAGAGGCAAGAAAGGTGAGACGTTGTCTCATGTCTCTTGGACATATTATCAAGAGAAACCAGTCCCTGGCAAGGTTCTCTTAAAGTAAAATAGAGGGTCAGAGAAAAGGAGGAAGGCCCTTGACAAGATGGACTGACGTAGTGGCTGCGGCAATGGGGTGAAACATAACGACTGTGAAGATGGTGCAGGACAAGCCAGTGTTTTGTTTGGTTGTGTATAGTGTCACTATGAGAACCAACTCAACAATGGCTAACAGTAACAATCTTAATCAGGTAGCAGCTCTAATGCAATGGAAAGGTAGTCTCCTTGGGGGTGTAACCTGCTTCCAGTATTCATGGATGCTGTAGAAAAGCTTGTTTGCTTTTGAGTGGACCTGGATATTGCATCTGGCTCATGAACTGTGGTCCTGTGAACTTGCGTGAACCACCTACTATATTGTCTATGAGTCAGTGGCCTGCCATTTGACCTGCTGACTTTGGATTCATTCAACTCCGCAACCAGCCTATGGTCTTTTTGTCGACCTTGGGCTTATGAGCCCCCAAAGCCATGAGAATTAGGGCTGCAGCCTAACATCTAGCTCACAGACTTGGAGCCTGCCTGAAGGTAGTCTTGTCCACCTCTAGGTCTGTGTGAGTCATTTTCGCAATATAAATGACTAAATAATATACATGGGAGATATGCATCACTACTTCTGTTTCTCTGGTCAATGCAGCTGAAGACCATCAAACTGATATGGAACAACAAGCAAAAGGGGCCTCAGTTATGGTGCATCTATGTTGACATTGTGTCTTACAGATAAGAACTGTTTCATAAAATTTTCTTGCCTGAAATCTTTAGAAAATCCAATTAGATCCTTAGAGAAGAGATTGGATTCTTAGATATAATGCTAAAAACACAAGCCACAAAAGACAAAATACGTTGGACTTCATCAAATTCAAGTACTTTGTACATTCGAGGACCTTGCTAACAAAGAGGAAAGGGCTAAGCAACCACCTAAGAAGGAATACTTTGGAACTATTTGTCAGATGAATGTACAAAGAACTTCTCCCACTTATTAACAAAAAAGCAGCCCCCCAAAAATTGGGGGGAAAGATTTTAATAACTCTTTAACTCAGGTATGCACAAATATTCAGAAAACACATAAAAAGATGTCCAACATTGTTAGTCTTTAGAAAAAATGCAACCAGATGACATACAGATATAGTCCTAGTGGATGACTAAGATCAGAAAATATGGAAAACGAATATTATTGAGGATTTGGAGAAACAAACCCTATTCATTACTGATAAGAGTACAAAATGGTCAAGGAACTATGGAAAACAATTTGGCAGTTTCTCAAAAACTAAACTTATATTTACCATTTGGCCTAGCCAATTCCATTTATAGGTATCAACTCTTGAAAGCAGGGAGTCAAGCCAATACTTGTATATCATTACAGCACTATTGACAAGAGCCAAAATATGAGTACAATGGAAGTGTCCATCAACAGATGAATGGATAAACCAAACGTGGTAAAAAATGTAATGGGCTATTACTCAACTAACAAGGGAAATGTAATCCTGGTACATGTTACAGCATGGACAGACCTTGAAAACATGATGCTGAGTAAAATAAATTGGTTGCAAAAGGATAACTACTGTTTGATTTCACTTATATGAAATCTCTAGTATAGTCAAAGGCATAGAAACTAGAGATTATTGGTGATTAGGAGGGGCAGGAGAGAAGAGGAATAGAAGAGTCATTTTTTATGGAGCTAACTTAATGACACTGCTCAGATCAACATTGTGAAAATGTCGAATTCTCCCACAAAGGGAGATGTTGGGCATGCAACTTTATCATTATTCACACTTATTACCTGAATACTTTATTTAGGAGAAAAATCACTGTCTAGTAATTGTGGCAGTCATGTGCTTATGTTAATTTTATGATTGAAATGTAAGGGTGGAGTCTATCCTGTTAATCTGGAGATAGTCATTGAGTAGCCAATGAGGCCTCTATGTGGGCATGGCTTTCTCCTGAGACTTCTGGGAAATCTCACGATATCTCCCTCATGAAGATGAGAAGCTATCTTCCCCAGTTGTTGGGAATTAGTCTGAGAGACGATGAATGATGGACAAGACAAGATGGCAGCATCCGAGAAGCTAGAGGAGCCAGTAGAGAGACCACACGGCTTTGCCCTGATGGAGCCAGACCTCTGCAGCTGGGGCAGCCACATGGAGACCTCTGACAGCAATGAATTGCTTCTGCTGTTGATGGACCCTGAGCCCTGGAAGTCAGGAGCCATGTAGAGACCTCTGCCAACACTGGGATACTGCACCCACTGACCTGTGACTTCATTAATCAGAAGGAGACTTTATAGATTGATTTGGGGCATATGAGTTAATATCAGACTGATGACTTTGAACTGGACTGGGCTCAATGTCCTGTTCCTCTTGTATATAAACCCGTTCCTTATATCTATATGCATGTCTATAAATTTGTTCCTCTACCCGGAGTAACACAGTAATCATGACCCTGGATTCTAATCTCGGGTAAATTAGATTTGTGGAAATTAAAGAATGAGGGGTCTCATGTGAATTTTGAAGAACCTTGAGAAATCATAGAAATCCAAATACCACTGTTTGAAAGGAAATCACTGGAATTTGAGATAGTCTATAAAGGGATTACCATTAGTTGGAATCAACTCCACAACTGGTTTGGTTTTGAAAATAATATTCTATTACCTATATTACTCACTTGAACATTTTAATCTTTAGGGAAGTCACAACAGTTTAGGAAAAAGAACAAAATAAGACTGTGGTCTAGATCTTTTGAGTTGCTTTTATATTTATGTATAACCCTTGGCTGAGAAAGCTCATTCTCTTCAGAGAGAATGAACGCTCTGCATTCCTTCGCACCAGAGCACATGCTAGACTAGACTGGGCTTTCAACATCTTATTCATTGCACTTCTAGGAACTGATGCAAGCCCCAGAGACAAGAAAGAACACCTCTGGTGACTGGATCGCTCCAGGCTAGGGATCACAGCAAATGGGGGAAAAGAAAAGGGAAATGTCATGCTCTCAAGATGTCCTGGGGGAAAAAAGGAGCAAAGTGGTTGCAAGTTAGGTGCCTTTGAGTTGGTTCCAACTCATAGCAGATGACACCACAGAGTTCAACACTGCCCTGTCCTACACAGTCCTCACAATTGTGTGTGTGTGTGTGTGTGTGTGTTTACCCATTCTTGGCACCACTGTGTCAATCTATCTCCTTGAGGATCTTACTCTTTTGGGGGGAGTCTCCTCTACTTTATCAAGCATGGTGTCCTTCTCTAGGGACTGGTCTCCCTTCAAACCCAGAACTCCCGACCTTGAAGTTTGCCGCCTACGTTTTATTACTCTAGTAACTACTCATGTACATGAGACAAAGTCTTTAATGTAAAAAAAAAAAAAGACTATTTATTTGCTGAAATCACCTTATCGGAGGCTCGTACAGCTCTTAGCACAATCTATCCATCCATCCATCCAAGGTGTCAAGTCAATTTGTATATAGGTTGCCATCACCATTTTCAAAACATTTTCTTTCTAATTCTGCCCTTGGTATCAGCTCATTTTTCTCCCAGCCCACCCTCCTTCTTTTATGAACCCTTGATAATTTATAAATCATGCCCCTTCTCTCCTTAACCTCCCACCCATAAATCATGACGTTACATGTGAATTTCTCAACTTCCTGCTCTTTTCAAAATTGCTTCTCTCCTTAACCTCCCACCCATAAATCATGACGTTACATGTGAATTTCTCAACTTCCTGCTCTTTTCAAAATTGCTTCCAGTACACTCCTTCCAATACTGTGTGAACTGCACGCACATGCCAGCATAGGTGCATGCCTTTGAGGTATTATCTAAAAACAAAATGGAAAATGAGATGAATACTAGACACCAGAAATTAGCACCCAGTGTTATCAATCAAACTTTTCCTCTCTAGATATCAAGCAGTATAAGGAATTTTAAAGATGCTTCCAATGACATCAAATATAGGTGCTTTATTTTGGTGCTTCATCATGAAGGTTTATGTATATAGAGGTGGAGCCAAAAATATCCCCTGAAGAGAATAAGAATTCACTCATTCTTCCAGTTATTTTTTTTGGAGGGGGGCATCACTGCCCTCTTGTGGTCGTGGGAGCTTCGCAGCCTTGCTCCTGGAGAGCTGCTGCTGGATTTGAACCGCCAAGCCCGTGGGCTGCAGTCCCGCACTCAACCACTACGCCACGGGGGCTCAGCCCTTCCAGTTATGTTTTATATTGTTCCTAATCTTGGATAGTAGTTTGACAGGCTATAAGATTATAAGGTAGCTGCCATTTTTCTCTCAGCACTTCGAATTTTTTCTGTGAAATTTGGATGTTCTTGCTGATGCCAAGAAGATACTTACCTAATTGTGACAGTTAAGGTTTGGGGCCAACTTGTCTGGGCCAGGATTATCCGTGATTTGGCAGTAACACCTAGTAATCCCCCTTGCTATCACCTAGCACAATGTAATCACTTCCATAATCAGATCTGCTATGAGCAGCCAATGGCCTGTAAGATTAGGGTGAGATGCAACGTGCTTACTTACATGCCATTACTTGAAAAGAAACTTCCTCAGAGGTGTAGCCTGCTTCTACTATAAGTGGATGCTGTGGGAAAGCTTACTTGCTTTTTGCTGGGTCTAGTTCCTGCACCTGGCTCATTGACTCCTAGTTCTTTGGAATTGAGTCAACACCATGCCATAGTTTGCCAATCATGGGGGTCATTGGCTTGGATCTGCCATCTGGGTTTGTTGGATTCATTTGCCTATGCAATCACCAACCTGGCATTTTTCTGCTGATCTTGTGTTCATTAACCCCCACAGCTAAGAGAGTGAGGAGAAGCCTCTAGTTAAACCTTGGACTCATAGACTTGGAATGTGCCTAGACTTGGACTTGCTCATTTCTACAATCACATGAGTCATTTTCTTGGTCATATATAATATACTATATATATTATATAGTATAATATATTTTATATAATGTATAAATTATAAATTCACTGCTAACTAGTCGATTCCAACTCACAATGGCCTTATAGGGCAGGATGACACTGTTCCTTATGAATTTCTAGGACTACGATACTTTACAGGAGTAGGATGCCTCACCTTTCTGGAGAGGAGTAGCTGGTGGTTTTGAACTCCTTACCTTGTGGTTAACACCCTAAATTTTAATGCTCTAGAAAATCCAGCCTATAGCATTAATGGTTGATCTGTTTCAATAATCCTTTTTCCTCTGGTTCTTCTTATAATTTTCTAAAAATTAATTGTGATGTATGTAGAAATGAGTTTACTTTGACTTTTTTTCTTGGAACTTGATATACTGCCCCAGTTTGACAAACCATGTCTTTCACTAAATTCTCCATTTTCATATTTCTTGTTATGGCATTCAGTATCATCTTTACTTCTTTTTGTCTACTATATCCTTCAAGAACTTCAATTGATTTTGAACATAATCCTTTTTTAAATTCATGCATGTTAACCTCAATTTAATCTTTCCTTGTTTTTCTTTTTTTTTTTTTAATTCATTTTATTGGGGACTCATACAGCCCTTGTTTTTCTATATGCAGTGCTTTATTTCAATTGAGGAAATTTCACTTTAGCTGTGTTTTATCTACCACTTAATTAATCCATTAATTTTTTATTTAGTGTTCACAGTTTTCATTTATAGAAATTCCACTTGGCTATATGAAAACTGCCTACTTATTCCTGGTGGTCTTTTATTATGTATAATAAATATTTCTGTTCTTTCATCAATATTTTAAGCATACTAGTTACCGGTCAAGCTGATTCCAGCTCATGAAGATTTCATGTAATACTATGTAAGTAGAATAGGACTACGTTTTGTAGGAATCTTAACGTCTGTGAAGTTAATCCCCAGATTTTTCTTCTTAGCTGCTTCTCAGTAGATTCTAACTACCAACATTTCAGTTAGTAGCAAAGTGCTCAAAAGTTTGCATGCCCAGGAATTTCTTTTGAATTCTATTTTAGATAATGCTATATCCAAAATTCTTGCATCTAATTCTATTCGCTCTTCTTTCTGCTTATAGTAATTTCTTTATATGTTAGTGATTTTTAAAAATTATTATTATGAGGCTTTTCTTAAATGGAGAAACCTTGCATAGTTTGGGTGGAAGATACATTCCTCTAGGTTCCAAGGGCCTTGGGATATTATGAACTAAAAAAGTAAACAATAATTAAGATAATTTTTCAGCTTCATTTTCACCAACACTGTAAGTAATCCTTCATGAAGGCAGGCTTTGAATTGGAATTTTCAGAAAAGAGATTTTTATTTCTGTTTTTGAATCCTTTGGTCAAACCCTGAAACAAATGCACCCTTTCACTGAGTTCCCTTTGCCAGATGATATTGTTTCCAAACCAAAATTTCACCAGAGGGTAAAGATTTTTGTTAGTGTTGTTTTCAATTGCTGCTGAGTTAGCTCTAACTTACAACCTTGTGTACAATGCAACCAACCTTGCCCAGTCCTGGACATCACCTATCACTCTATAATTGACTCTATCTAGCCAGTACTGCTCCATTTCAGATGGCTAATGCCTAGGATATTGATCTTTATTTGTTCCTTTTTATTTTTGATGACTCGTTCATATATTACAGATTCATATATTACAGCTTCAATTATTAAGGCATATTTGGAACTGTGTCTCCTCTTCTGAGTCATTCCCTATCAGGTCTTCAAAGCTTTGCACCATCCTCACAATAATTATGTTCGAGTCCAGTGTTGCAGTCCCTGTATTTAAACCACCTTGTTGAGAGTCTTCCTCTTTTTCAATACCCTGTGTTTTACCAACCATGGTGTCCTTTTCCATGAACTAGTCTCTCCTGACAGCATGTTCAAATCCCATGAGACCTGGTCTTACTAGCCTTGTTTCAAAGGACCATCCTGACTATACTTCTTCCAAGATAAATATGTTGATTCTTTTGGTTAGTTCATGATTGTGCTAGTCCAGTAAACTGAGAAACAAATCCATAGACACGCATATGGATATAAGGGTATGGTTTATATACAAGAGGAAAGGGACATTGAGAAAGCACACCAACCCAGTCCAGTTCAAAGTCATAAGTCTGATTGATATTAGCCCACATACCCGATATCAGTCTATAAAGTCTCCTTCCAACTCACGAAGTCACAGACCAGTGGGTGCAGAGTCCTGGCACCAGTAGGGGTCTCCCCATGGCTCCTCGCTTCCAGGGTCCAGGGTCCATCAACAGTATCCAGTGGTGGTAGAAGCAACTCAGAGCTTCCAGGGGTCTCCACATGTCTTCTCCAGCTTCAGAGGTCTGGTTCCATCATGATATGTCCATGTGGCTTCTCCTCCAGCTCCTTTAGCTCCTGGGACGCTGCCATCTTGTCTTGTCCGTAGTTCATTGTCCCTGAGATTAACACCCAACAAGTGGGGAGATAACTTCTCATATCCATGAGGGAAATATCACGAGATTTCCCAGAAGTCTCAGGAGAAAGCTATGCCCACACAGAGACATCATTGGCTACTCAATGGCTATCTCCAGATTAACAGGCTAGACTCTACCCCTACATCTCAATCATGAAATTCATTACTCTTGATCAGCACCATATTCAAATGCATCAATTCTTCAGTCTTCTTTATTCAAAGTTTTGTATGCATATGAGGTCATTGAAAACCCATAGCTTGGGTCAGGCACACCTTAGTTCTCAAAGTAACATCCTTGCTTTCCAACAATTTCAAAAGGTCTTATGCAGAAGATTCACCCAGTGAAATGCATCCTTTGAACTTGACTGCATTCCATGAGCATTGATTAAGGACCCAAACAAAATAAAATCCTTGACAATGCCAATCTTTTCTCCATTTATTATGATGTTACCTATTGACTTGATTTTTAGGATGTAGGTCTTCCTTACATTGAGTTGTAATCCATACTGAAGACTGCAATCCATGATCTTCAACAGCAAGTGCTTCTAGTCCTCTTCACTTTCAGCAGGCAAAGTGAGAAGACTTTTGAGCCTCTTTCCTTTACTCAACGGATCCTTGGTGAAGCAATTAGGAGTGGATTACCCACTAAGCAAGGTAAACATGTGCTGTGGCATCACCAAACCAGTGAAGCCCAGTTATCGAGAGCAATGCTGCACAGTTACTGAGCAGACAGCACACAGGAACTGTTGAACACCCCAGTACAGGAAACTGAAAGGTCAAAAGAAATGAATGCCAGTTCCAATGCATACGCAAGTGCCAGAGGCAAATACAGATCACACGGAGTCATGAACGCACCCACATGCAAGGTTGTTTAAGGAATAGAACCCCTAGGACTTCTCTGCCTTCTGATCGTCCCTCCCCAAAGACTTCTTGTCTTGTCCATGGGGGATACGCTATCTCTTTCTAATAAACACAAGATGGGAGTGCGCTGCTGAGTCTCTTACTACATTCTGCAAATCAAAACAACATGAGTGGCTGCTCAGCAAGGATGTATTACATTAAGAGATAAAGGATCTATGATCCATTTTGAGGGAACCATATTGTACATCCACATCTATGGATCAAGCAACTCCGGCCAAGAGACGGCAATGTTCTTCACCATGATACAGAATCAGGTTATGCTTTTGCACAGAATAGCCAGGAAATGGGGACCCTACTTCTAGAGGATGTACAATAGTGAGGAAACTTAACTAAGCTCACCAAAGCAATCAATTCAATCAAGTTAGCTTTTAAGTGTATGGCATTTAGGTAGAGTTAAAATTTATAGGTATTAATAAACTTTATAAATATTAATAAATTTTATAAAATAATATTTATGTAACTTTGAAGTATATTCAGGAAGCACATGGATGCAATTTAACATGCATATAATACTAATGTGACAATAATTTAATATAACTCTACAGTAAATGTTTAAAAACACTGTAAATATTATATTTGTCAAGCACAAAATGTTTTAGCTTATGTATCAAGTGAATTTTGAAAATTGTTTGCTGTGTGAACACACTGCTTTATATCACTCCATATCTGCTAGTAAAGGAGATTTTAGGCACTTAGGAGAATGCAAAATTCAAGGTTTACTTAGCATGCAAAATATATCTTTGCTTTGTAACGAAGAGTGTGTTTCTAAATTTACTTTCTATAAAAGTGACAAAGACGTTTTCAGAGCACTATAAGAGCACTATATTTTCCTTTTATCAGAATATTTATATATATTTGTAAGACTATCTAATAATCCCTTGAGGAAATACATTAAATATATATGTAGGTAACAAAAGAGATGCCATTGGATTTTATTTTCCATTTCCATTCAGAATGATTTTCTTTTGAGAAATTGATTGGTAATATTATGAATCACAAAACAAAATCTGCTCGTCAAAAAATGATACTATTGGGCTGAGCCCCAGTGGCGTAGTGGTTGTGCCTGGGACTGCGGCCCACTGGGACGGAGGTTCAATTCCAGCAGTGGGGCTGGGCCTCCTACTCCCACCACCGGAGAGCAGTGATGCTCCCCCCCCAAAAAAAAAGAAATGATGCTATTATTACATTCGTAATGTATGCATCTCTGAATATGAGGTTTGAACAATTCCACAGAGAAAAAAATGTCCAGTCTTAGACTTTGTATATGATAGCAACTATAATTTGGGTTACAAAATTATATACCAATTATACCAATGATGTATAGCTTCACATTCAGTTCTCTCTTGTCGACCATATGGTGCCAGCAGCACTCTAATAATGTGACTCATGACACATCTTGGCCTCAAAAAGTAAAATGGGAAGTATAGTTAGTTGAGCTTCCCCGTGCACATGTGTCATGATCTTCTCAATCACTCACTCATTCTTGACCTCAGTGTGAATCCAAAGTTGTCCGGTGATCCCTGAGAGTGCAGCATCAAGAATGCACAGGCAGTGCACAAGCTTTCGAGTATTATTTTAAAGGAACAAACCCTGGCAAAGACCTTTGAAGGGTCTGTCAGCAAGCATCGATGACAAATGAACAAACTTATCTCCAACCGCCATGGAAGGAGTGCTTCCTTGGACTAGCTCGACCTGAAGAACAAAGCAAGACATCTCAAGTCATTTTTTTACTTATAAATTTTCAAATCCAAAGTTTACATTGATGTCCAAATTCACATGTAAATGCTGTGTTTAAATTGTTACTTGCTTGATACACTTAATTCACTTTCAGTTGTGCAGCATTTCAGTATTTGCTGTGCCAGAAACAAATTTTACAAATGGCATGCTTTTATTTTGAGATAGAATGAACTAATGCCTAATGGAAGGGTAAAATGAAAACTTTTGGAAGATGAAAAGGATTTGTGAATCCCTGAAGACAGTTCCAAAATAACCTTCCTTTTTAAAGCAGAGTGCACTGCAGTCCACAAACACAAGGCTCTGTCTCCCACGTTGGTGAGCAGGCACTGGTGTCACAAAAGCTTGTGAGTGGCCCTCTAAGGGACAACTGTTGATTTATCCATAGTCAGAGAAAAGAAAAGCGGTGGCAACCCAAGATACCAATGGAAGGTCCAATGGAATCATGAACCATGAGATTATCCACATCCACAAATCTGAGAACACAACTAGACAATGCCTGGCTGCTACTATCAATTATCCTTAAAGGAATCACATTAGGAAATCCTACTTAGAACAGAAAAAAATGTGGAAGATAGCTCAAAATCATTTAAAAATTTGGAAAAAGATCATTCTATAGTTGAAAAAAGATTAATGGGACCCCTTCACATCAAGAACTGACCTCATACGATGGGATCAATTTTCAGCCAAACAATAGGCAGTTCCGGAAAAGGGACTGCTAATGCCAGAGAGGTGTGCATATCTTAGGATAATGATCCATTTTAGATCCAAAAGGCAGCATTCCCCACAGGAAAGCTCAGAAGGATTAGGAAGGAGGGATGGAAAGAGGGAACAGGGAGGGAGTGGATACATGATGCTACAATGTGAGGACTGCAATCAATGAGATGGCACAAAATGCGTATGCATTGTTGACTGGGAAACTGACCTGCAAAACTCCAGCCAACTCCAAGCCAAAGGTAAAATAAAAAACATATTTAGACAGCGATCAAGTCTGAAGATGTCTGTCTAATACACAGTGGGAAACGTGTGCGACAGTGGTGAGGAAAATCATAACATCATCCACTAAGATTCTAGATACCTTGGAGAACAGACACTCAAAAAGAAACAAAAGAAGAGATGGTGAAAGCATCGCTAACAAAATTTGAACACTCGAGTAAGTATTTATGTCGCTCTTGTGGAATAAAAGATGGCAGCATTTTTATCAAAGTAGTCAAGCTTTCCAAGATTCGGAAGTAAATTTAAAGACTTGCCAGATCTCAAGCAGTCATTAATAGAAGAATATCTATTTAAGAGAAGAATTTGAAAATATAGTAAAAGAATTTCTGCCAAATACTGATTACCAAGCTATTTACTCTCTCAAAAGCATCAGAGAGAAGCAAGTGTTCCAGAAGTAACCTTGCATGCCAGAGATAAATTTTACATAACCACACATCACACCATCACTTGACTCTCACATAAATATGAAGGGAGAAAGTCTATGTAGTACTTTCTATTGAGTTTTCCCTTTTGAATAATGTGGATGCATTTGAAAAAGAATGCACAAGGACATCCAAGAAATTAACGCTGGTTGATCCCAGTGACTTAAATAATAACCTTAAAGAGAAGTGCAATACTGTCAATAGTACATGAAAGTTAAGCTTACAGATTCAGAAAAAGACCAGTTTTACTCATGAAGGTAAATGTAGTTGCATGATCGAGGATAAACTATAATATGTGCTTCCCAATGTGGAACTTGCTTTATACACCTTCCTAAATTTAATGATGGCAAGCTATATAACTGAAGACTCATTTCATCCTATAGTGACTCAAAAAACCTCAACATATCACAGTAAATTTATTTTTTAAAGACTCAATTCATTATATTTATATATAGAGAAGTAGATATTGCTTGGAAGCTTAACTGTGATAAAAATCATTGAGGACTTGGGCTGAGCCCTGGTGGCGTAGTGGCTGAGTGCGGGACTGTGGCTCACGCGCTTGGCAGTTCAAATCCAGCGGCGGCTTTCCAGGAGCAAGGCTGGGTAGTTTCCACGACCACCAGAGTGCAGTCATGCCACGCCCCCCCCCCCACAAAAAAAAAAAACAGAAATAATTGAGGAGTTTGTAAGAACAGAAAATAAGACTTGCTTTTAAGTATCATATGTAGAAAGGACATCTTTTTTCATTTATAACTACAGGATTTATGACAAAGCAGTAATCAACTTTATTGTTTGAGCTGTTTAAAGCAAAATTGGTGAAAGTTAATTTTTATTGTGGGAAATCAAAAGCACTTTACATTTATTGTTGGAATAACAAAATTCATCACTTCATTTCCTTTGCTGTAAGATATTGTAGAAAATGTAGGATATAGTAAAATTCTTAATACCCTACCACTACTAAAAATGTTATAATTCAGTTTATCCAATTCCACTAAAATTAAATATACCACTCTTGAGTTCAGTTGTTAATATTGTAGTCTTCATGTAAATGGAAGTTACTTTGTGAACAGCTAAAACACACATACGCCTATATATCAGGGTGCTTTAAAAATTTCATCAAAAAATGCCTTTCTATTGTGCATCTGTGAATGAGAGGTGCTGTGTTATAGAAAACAAAATAGTGCAGGCACCCAGTCAACCTGGACTCTTAACCCTGTTACTTGTGTTATCTGCAAAATATGATGGAAACAAATTAATTTAGATATTATGATTAGGGGGTGCGTTGGGCTAGGTTGTCTAAAGAAACAAAACCAGTGGCACTCATATGTATAAGAAGGAACTTTACATCAAGAAGTAATCTTACGTCAAGGAGGCATCCCAGTGCAGTCCAACTTCAGCCCATGGGTCCAATGCTAGTTGGAGCCATCGTCAGACGCCTACAGCTGTAGGCAGATGAGGCAGAAAGCTGAGCAGGATCAGGAAGCTCACAGGGCAGTGGGTCTGGAGTCATGTGAATCCAAGCTCAGTGGAAACGTGGTAGGGCACTGACAGCTCTCAGGGCTGGGCAGTCCACATGAGGCTGTCCTTGGAGGCTGACACAGAGCACCAGCAAGCAGGAAGGTGAAGGGTCAGAGCAAGACGTTCCCAGTTCTTCTCTTATTAAGTGGTCACCCTGTTAGGATGCATCACTGATTGACAGTTTGGATTCCACCCTTACACAAGTGCAAGTTGACATAAGATCTAACTGTCACCAGAGGGTTAAAATAACATAAATGGATCTGAAAATACCTCGATCCCTCTAAAGAGTCTGGAAATTGTTCTAGAGGAAAATTAGATGCCCAGGCAAACATGTTCTGTAGAGACTCGTATCAAATTTTGAAGACGACAAAGACAATCATCCTGGAATGCATGTATATAGAGCAGAGGCCAAAATTGATAGCCATGATTCTCCTCGTCTGTGAATTGTGCTTAAAATAAACAAGTACAAATCCCAAATCCATTCATATTCCTTAGGGGTTGCTGTGGCAGTCACCTAATCTCGTGTCAATTTGAGAATTAAGAGTGGACTCTAGCCTGTCAATCTGGAGATAGCCAATGAGATCTCTGTATGAACATAGCCCTCTCCTAAGAATTCTGGGAAATACAGCCGAATTTCCCCTTGGAGGTGAGAGACTCACTGCTCATTCCCTTGGAAATGCTTTACTGACAAAACACAAGGCTCACTCCCTGGAAGACATTGCAGCTGATAATACACATGGCCCTGATAACGGAGGAGCCACGAGGAGACCCCTGCCAGCGCTGAGATGCTTCTACCACCATTGGACACAAATGACTCTGAACCCACTGGCCTGTGATTGTGCTGGCTTCATTCCATGTGCTTTGTGAGTCTGAAGAGGACTTAGGGATTAATATCAGACATATGAGCTAACATCAGACTTATGGACTGGACTGGGCTGGGGACTTTCTTAATATACAGTTGCTCTTATATATAAAATTCTTTCTTAAATACACATGAGAGTTTCTATGGATTTGTTTCTCTGCTCAGACTAGCACTGTTGCTTTAGTGACATATTATCATTTTATCATAGAAGACTTTATAAATCATCCCTATGGGGCATGAGGTAATTCTATTGATAATATCATTAATTTAGTCGATAGAGTTTAAAGCATGGTTGAGAAAAGGAAATTCTTTGTGCAGAGCCAGGAAGTTCTTCCTGGCTTATAGCGGTAGAGAGGCCAAGGGGCCACGTGGCTGAGAGACTGAGGACTAGAGAGAAACTTGACTGCTGATTGAAGAAAGATGTTGATATGGACCCATGATTGTATCTTTGATGTTTTCTGATTCCTGATTGGGGTAACCTGTTAACTTCCCTGATAAACCCCCCTAATAGGGAGGATTATCTATGAGGCTTTTTGTGGCCATTACCGTGGATTCTGGACCCTAACAGAAAAGCAGAGTGTTGTGGAAAGAATGGTTGGTAACAAAATAGGAAAAATGACGAATTGAAGATGGATGCATGTCTGACCTCTGCTTTGTGGCAATAGTCCTGGGGCTGGTGACGACTTGGATTTTCCTCCCTTATGTAGTCAGAGGAAATCACTGAAAACACACTGTTCTTGCAATAGCCTGATGGTGACCATTGTTCTTTAACGACTGGATTTTTTTTTTGGGGGGGGGGTGGCGCGCATCACTGCCTCTGGTGGTCGTGGGCGCTACCCAGTGCTGCTCCTGTGAGCCGCCGCGGGATTTGAACCTCCAAGCCTGTGGGCTACAGTCCTGCACTCCACCACTTATGCCACCGGAGCTCAGCCCGGATTTTTTTTTAAAAGAATCGACTATGTGCAATCTTTTTGGAGAAAGAGCTACTCCATTGCAGAACTGGAAGATGTGTTTGGGGGTAAATTGCTCCCCAACCCTTTCCCAAGCATTTTCTAGAGGAACAAACCCAAGCCCATTCATTAAGAAAAAAATTCATGTCACAGAAACAGTCCAGACCAGTCAACTGAAGTTCATGATCAGATGCCACCTGAACGCCCCCCGAGACTCACCCAGCTGCTAGCCAATGAAGCACCCTGCCACTTCCCTGCTGGCTTTGGGGTTCGCAGCCCAATGAGCTAACTCAGAGCAATCCTAAAGTACTAGGTAGAACCTCCCCTGTTTTCAAGGTTTTCAAGGCTGTAACTTTTTTTGGGTGGGGGCATCACTGCCCTCTGGTGGTGGGGGTAGGAGGCCCAGCCTTTGCTCCTGTGGAGCTGCTGCTGGAATTGAACCTCCATCCCAGTGGGTCTCAGTGCCGCACACAACCACTACACCACCGGGGCTCAGCCCTAGGCTGTAAATTTTTATGGGAGTTGAAAGTCTCTTCTTTCCCCTGTGAACTAGTGGGTGATTTTTGAACTATTGACTTTGTGGTTAGCAGCCTGGTGCACCGGGTGTGCTCCTGGGCAAGTTGACATAAAAGCTCACGGTCACAAGGAACAATGAGAATAAGAACAGCATTCATCCATCATGTTGCCATACTGTGGTGACCTGCATGCTGCAAGCAGAGCCGTTGATGGTGAGCAAGTGTCCAATAAGCTTCCAGTCTAAAAAGAGACTAAGAAGAAGGAATAGCCATCTACTATTGAGGCGTAAGCCTCAGAACGTCTTACAAGGAGCAGCAGAGCAGTGTATGATGCAGCTGAAGGAATTCTTCCTCTCTGCATCCACCAGTCTGTGTTCTTCCTGCTTCATCTTTCCCTTCCTGCGAATCAGCCTCTGCAGCAACGCATATCCGCAGATGAGCCCCTCATCTTGGAAGGTTCTTAAAAGTTGACTGGGGGGAGCTGCCACTTCAAAGTAGCATCAGTCTCAATGGCATGGATAGAGCAAAGCTTTCGAGAACCTCAGTGACTGGTGAGACATGACTCATAATGAGGAGAAACAGCCCCAAATATCCATTAATAGTTGCAAATGTTGGGCCGAACCCCGGTGGCATAGTGGTTGTGCGCAGGACTGAGGCCCACTGGGATGGAGGTTCAATTCCAGCTCACGGGAGCCAAGGCTGGGCCTCCTACTCTCACCACCAGAGGGCAGTGATGCCTAATAAATAAATAAATAAATAAATAAATAAATAAATAAAATAGTTGCAAATGTTATGCATGGATCTAGAAAAGCTGAACATCATTGAAGATAAAGTGGAAAAATATTAAAATTCAATGTCCTAGGTATTAATGAGCTAAACTGGACTGTAGCTGCCAATTTTTAAGTCAGATAATCATATGGTAGGATAATTGGTTGCTATCAGGTATCATTGACTCTGTTCTGACCCATAGCAACTGTGTTAGTCTGGGTAGACTAGAGAAACATGCATATGGATATAAGGGAAAGGTTTATATACAAAAAGAATGAAACATTGAGAAAGCATCCCAACCCAGTCCAGTCCATGGTCATAAGTCTGATATTAACCCACATGTCTGATATCAGTCTATAAAGTCTCCCTCTGTCACAAAGCATGTGCAATGACACCAGGACAATCACAGGCCAGTGGGTGCAGAACCCTGTGTATCCAGTGGCAGTAGAAGCATCCTGGCACTGGCAGGGGTCTCCCCATGGATCCTTGTTTCCAGGGCTCAGGGTCCATAAGCAGTATCCAGTGACAGTAGAAGCATCCCAGCACTGGCAGGGGTCTCTCTGTGGCTTTTCCAGCTTCAGAGATCTGGTTCCATCAGGGTAAGCCCATGTGGCTTCTCCTCTGGTTCCTCCAGTTCCTAGCATGCTGCCATCTTGTCCTGTCAGTAGAGCATCTCCAAACGACCGAGGTGATGGTCTCTCATCTTTATGAGAGAGATATCGCGAGACTTCCAGAATTCTCAGGAGAAAGACATGCCCACACAGAGATCTCACTGACTGTCTCCAGAGTGACAGGTTAGACTCCACCCCTACACTCCCAATGCTGAAATTGACACAGATCAATGACCCACAGCAACTCTATGCACAATGGAGCTAAATATTGCGTGGGCCTACACCTTCCTGATCATTGTTCGTAGGCCTATAACAAACGTGTTGCAGCCACTGTGTAACTCCATCTTATTGAGGGCTTTCCTCTTTCTCACTGCTCTTCTGCTTTACCAAACATAATGTCCTTTTCCAAGGATTGGGCTCTCCGGACAACATGTCCCAAGTATGGGAGACAAAGTCTCACTATCCTTGCCTCTAAGGAGCACTCTGGCCAAAGTCCTTCCAAGTCAGATTTGTTGGTTCTTGTGGCAGTCCGTGGTACTATCATTCAAATGCATAATTCGGTTTTCCATATTCATTGTCCAACTTTCACATACATATGAGGCAATTGAAAATACCATGGCTTGGGTCAGGTGCCCCGCAAAATGACATCTTTATTTTTCAGTCCTGGTGTTGGTCAAGTGGACAGGCAGTGAAAAGAAAGAAGAAGCCCCTCCATAAGATGAGTCTCCATAGTGACTGCAACCCTGGGTGCAGATAAATCCGCAATTGGAAAGATGATGCAAGACTGGGCAGTGTTTGGTTCTGTTGTCTGTAGGGTCTGTGAGTTGGCATGGAGTCATTGGCATCCAGAAACAACAATAACAAAAAGGAACGATTCATGCCTCCAGCAGTCCCTTCGCAGCCTGTCTTTGGCCGTGCCCTGGTGACTTCCCTTGTCCAATGTTGGCAAGCATTGATAGACACCTGCACACCCAGGCGCATCATCTTGGGACTCTTCTCTTGAAAACCAGCCACCAGGCCACAGAAAGGCCTGAGACACAACACGGAAAACTGAGTTTTGGCCTACATCGCTTAGTTAAGCTGCATCAATAGCAACACCAACTGCTGGCTCTAAGAATGAGGTCTTTGTTTAGATCTGTACCTACCTTAGTGCCCCAGCCAACACTGCATGAAGTAGAAGAGCCTACAGAGTCATCCTATAGAATTATGAGAACTAAAAATACATATTTGATTATAATAGATATCTATATAAAATAAATATATTATGTTCAATAGTTATTATTTTTGAAGTGGCTTCTTCTTCTTCTTCTTTACCAGCAACAGGTGAACTCATTTTCCTCTTTCCCAAGTAGAAGAACTCCAATTTGGTGTGTAAGATCCCAGACACTAAACTCACTGCCTTTGAGGTGATTCTGATTCATAGTAGTCACCGTATAGGGCAGGATAGAACTGCCCCTGAGGATTCCCAAGACTGTAACTATAGAAGTAGAAAACCTCTTTCTTCCTTGAAGAGGCCTGGTGGTTTTGAACTACTGACCTTGGAATTAGCATCCCAATGTGTAGCCACTACACTGCCAGGGATCCCTAGTGTGCAAGGTACCCAGCTGAAAATCTGTTTTTCCCTCACTTAATCTCAGATGGGGGTGGCTGTGTGACATGGGGTTTTGTTTGGGGGTGTTTTGGGTTTTGGGGTTTTTTTTTGCCAATTAAATTAAGGTGCTGGTTAAGGCTTTTAGAAAGTTTCCTTACAAGGGTCAGACTAAACAGCTGTGCATTCCTTCCTCCTTCCTCCTATGCTCCAACACAGACTTTCTGGATGTAGGTGGGGACAGGGCTGTGTAGTAACGAAGGGGAAAAAAATCAAAAGAAACTCAGAGGCCCAAAGCCTTATGCCTTCAATGCACTGAAGATCCAAAGCCAGCAACTTTTCTAAGTGTGATGGGGATGGGGAACACAATCCAAGGGTATAAAAATCACTGTGATTTTGTTACAAGTAGTTGACCTCAATGCCAATAATGTGTCAATCACATTATTGACTAGCACAGACCTAATGAGTCCTCATGGTTTTCAATCGTTACCGCTAAGAATCTCTCTGGGTGGAGAAGGAGCCTGGTGGTGTAGTAGTGTGCTGTGATCTACAAGATCAGCAGTCCAAAGTCTGAGGACTTTCTATTCATGTAAGCAGTCAGTTTGGAAAACTCATAATACCCTATCCTATAAGGCCCTATGAGTTGACATCAACTCAAATGCAGTGAGACTTTGGTGAGTGGGAGAATGTTGGCTTATACTTTAAGCTCCCATAGCATACCACTTTATAATTTGTCTTAGTACAAACTTCTTTATAAGGGTTGCCTTAATCTAAACTCCCGAACGATCCAGATACACCACACTTTAAGCAGGTTTCTCATATTCAGGATAAAGATTTTTCTAGGATGGCAAAGTGGCCATTCTTCCTTTGCCTTTGTTTCAGAGGGAGCTTTTTGGTGTGTTCTCTGAAGCTGCTGGCCAACAGTTCAGAAGAAAAAGAGTAAGACGGACTGTGAAGGAGAAGAGAGGCGAGGGATGGAACTGCAGAGCCAGAGCGATCCTTGTGGGCAGGTGCCTTCAGCAGAGTGGAGAGGAAAGGTCTGCAGGAGGCAGCGAGCGGAAGCAGGAAGAGGGGCAGAGAGGACAGATGCCCTCCCTTGAACTCTGAGAACCCGTAGGAGACAAATGCCAACCAGACAGATTGGCTTCATAAGAAAGAGACTGATAAACAGAAGGAGAGTGAGGTTATGCGGTCAAGGATCTTAAGGTCACTGTTGGCCAAGCAGAGTGGCGCTTTCCCTCCAGCATTACGCAATAGGGAAGGGGATTTTGAAGGCCCCTCCAGAGAAATGGAAGGCACAGTGCGTTGGCATTGAGAAACTGCCTGTGGAGAAGCCCAGAGCTCAGCGATCAAGTGATTCTCATCTTTGCTTTCCAGCTTCCCGGAAGTACTTTAACATATTTCACTGAAGTAGTGTGTCTCTTAAGAAGACGCCCCATTTCCGTCAAACATGCCCAACGACTTATTTCATTTTATACAATTATAGTAAATGGGAGCATCCAGTGTTGGTTTTTCTCATCCAGAGTCTCCCTCCCTGACCGCGTTCTGTTCCAAAGCAAGGCATTTTTATTTGCCTTCAATTCTGAAGGACAGAAACAGGCAAGGTGAGAGGGATATTTTTGAGAGCTTTTAGAACAGAATATGGGAGGCCAGTTCGGTTGGAAGTCAGTGGAAAATGAGAATCAGAATTCTCAGCAGAGGATCTTGTCAGCTGGCCTTGGAAGGCTGAAGCTGCCTGCCCAAAACTGTTGTCAGCTACTGGGCAGGAATCAGGGCTGACACCTCCCTACGCCAACACCCCCACCACTCCCTGCAACCCTCCCTCCCATTGATACACTTTGTTTTTAATCACGAAGTAAGGGTGAGAAATGAAGACTTTAAAAAGAAGAAATACCACCAGGGAGTAGGTTTGAAACTGGTTATTTGTTGGGCTGCTTGCCTCAAGGTCAGCAGTTCAAAACCACCAGCTGCTCTGAGGGAGGCAAAGCAAGGCCTTCTTCTCCTGTGAAGAGTTGCAGTATCAGGAACCCATAGAGGCAGTTCTATCCTGTCTTATAGGGTCACTATGCATCAGAATCGACTTGATGGCAGTGCCTTAGGTTTGGATTTAGAGGATTTGAATCCTGGCTTCTTCAATCAGCTGTGAGATTCTAGGTAAATATCGTAAGCTTCCATGGCCTAAATTCCTTATCTGTACATTAAGGATATTGCTCACATCTGATATTACTGAGATTAAATACTTAATATACATAAAGCATACATAACAGTGTTTGATGCAAAGTAAAAAATAAATATTAAAAGCATTACGGAGAAGGAGAAGCCAGGGGACATTTGCTTGGCTCAGGGGTAGAATGGTGGCTTTCCACGAAGGAGACCCTGGTTTGATTCCCACCCACGTTCTTCATATCCAGTCACCACCCGTCGTCTTTCACGCCAAACAGGTTTCCGGGAAACATTCAGATGGAGGCAGACTAGGGAAGAAGACCTGGCAATCCAGATTTAAAAGAAGTGAGAACTCTATGGATGACCGCAGTCCTATCATAAGGATGGCACAGGATTGCACAGTGTGCCTGGGGGTCCAGTGAGTTGGGGATGATTCAGTGGCAGTTAGCAATAGGCACCAACAGGGGGTAATATTACCAATGTGTGTCTCTGAGGTTTAGGAAAAACAAACCCTGCCCACAATAAGTTCTCAATCTGTCTTCATCCTTATGCAGACAGAGCTGCATAGGGGGTTAAGAATGCACTGCTTTGAATCCCACTTACAAGCTGTGTAACTTTGGCCAAGTGTCTCACCTGTTGCTGCCAGGTGCCTGTGAATCAGTTCGGACAGCAACCACATGTACAACAGAACAGAACAGAGCATCTCTAGGTTCTGTGCCATCTTCACAGTTACTTCTACTGTGTGAATACAGTGTTGCAGCCACCGCCTCAATGCTCATGCAAGCAGGATGTGCTTCTTCAGGGATGGGTCTCTTTTGAGCACATATCCAAAGAACACCAGGCAAACTCTCACTGACAGATTCATTGGGTCTTTCGGCAGCCTCGGTATTTACCAATACTATACTTCAAATGCTCCCCTTCGTCTTCCTTCTTCAGTCAATGTCCAACTTTCACCAGCAGATGACGTGTTGGAAAATACCATGGCTTGGGTCAGGCATATGTCAGTCCTCAAAGTGATAGCCTGGCTTTGTAGTACTTTAAAGAGGCCTTGTACGGCAGAGGTACTTAGTGCAATGTGTCTTTTGATATCTTGACAGCTGCCTCCGGGAGCATTGCTTGTGGATCCAAGCAAGATGAATTCCTTGACAACTTCAATATTTTCTCTAGTATGACTTCAACTTCAAATTTCAGTATAGCATCTTTATTATAATTACGACGCCAATGTTTAGTCTTAGAAGGATTAAAAATTAAGGTAGCTTGACATCCCAGCTGTCGCTAGGGGCCACAACAGCTTGAGTTCAGCTGCTAACCTATGCAGTGGTGGTTCAAACCTACAGAGGTCTAACAGGGAGGAGGCCTGGCGATCTGCTCCAGCCAGAATCATTTATCTGTAACTGTAACCTTAAGTAGCAGTTCTACTCCGTAACACATGGCGGTCCTCATGAGTCTGTAACTATCAGCGACGAAGATGCCTCACTACATCATAAGCGTGAAACCCAGTGAAATCTTAGGAACTGCCGCCTTTCAACCATCACCCGTAAAAAAAAAGGGGGGGGGCCAGCCCACACTTCTTTTCAGAGCATGCGTATGATTTGATTTTATTGAGGGAGAGTGAGGGAACTCACCTTGCTTTAAACGGGCTGTTCTCTAAGGAGTCTTTGCTGTGTGGGGTTAGGAAGTGAAACTCACGCCACTAGTTACACGGCTTTTGCTCCGTCTTTGGCAAATTCACCTGTTCAAGCCAAGACAAGCTGTTCCCTTGGGGCAAGGGGTAACAGATAAAGTCTGGTATGTATTGAATTGAATAGACCGCCCAGATGCTTTAAGCGGAACTCTGCCGGGGCGAATTTTTTTTGTTACACTTCTCCCATTAACGTGCAACGGATCCCACCCGCACAATCCTCACGCCATTTAGTTATTCCAGAAAACAAGGATCGCAGGAGCTAGCATGGGAGGGGGGGGGAGGGGCTGACTTTGGCGAATAAAGAGGTTCTGCGCGGTAGATGGTTGGAGTGAATGGGCAAGCTGGCCCATCCTCGTATTCCAGGAGTAGTAGGTGGCGAGCTTTGAAATTCATGGAATTAAGAGAGGAGCTCATCTTGATCCAAATTCCCGGATGTCAGTCGCTGGGGAGGACGGAGGGGCTGTGGGTGTCCGGGGGGGGGGGGGAGTGAGCGCTGCACCCCGTTATCGTCCCACACACCGCTGGGTCTGGACGCAGATCTCGCCTAACTCCAGAGCCGAGCGCACGAGTGGCGCGGCGCGTGGGCTTCCCGGTGCCACCTGAGGAATTATGAAACAGCCGCTGCAACCAGCTGGTTCGCTCAGAGAGTTTCCGCGCAGTCCAGTTTACTTTCTGTTCGATCGCTTCGGGAGAAGACAGGCGATTTGAACTGGGCGAGCAGGGGCGTGGACCCGGGGCTTCCACACCCGCCCACACCCGCAATCAACTTTGGGACTCGCCCGGGAATAACTCCTGGCGGAGATCTGAGCGGTCCTGAGTCTCCCGACCGAGAGGACCGGGCGCTTCCACGGACCCCAGGTTTCCAGGGCGAGGCGGATCCGCGAAGAAGGCTCCCACGAGTCGGAGCAAAGGCAAAGTAAGGCCCCGGAGGCCCCAGGCGCGCGGGCCCCCGGGGGACGCAGCGGCGACACGGGCGCACCTCCCGCAAGTCCGGGCCGGAGCGGGGCCGGGTCACCTGACTCGCGGAATTTGGGGCCGCGCGGGTGGAAGGGGAGGGGAATGGCTAGCACCTCCCTTCCCGCTCCCGCTGGATCCAGGGCGGCGGGGCCGGCGCCCGGCGGCCACGTGGTGGTGCTGCGGCCGCCCCCGCCCCGGCGGCCCAGCCCGGGAGCCGCGGCGCCCACAGACCCCGCGGCGGGGAGGAGGGCGGGACGGAGCGCAGGAAGCCGAGCAGGAAGCCAGCCCGGCGGCCGCGTTTTCCTGGGGAAGCGGCCGACTGGGTGGCGCAGCCCACGGGGCCCCGGGAGTCGCCGCCGCCTGGATGGGGTGAGTGCGCGGCGCTGGGCGCGGGGAGCCTGGGGCGCGGGGTCCCGGGCTTTCTCGTCCCCGCCTTTGTGTCTGGGGCGCGGGCGGGGAGCGCGCGGACGGCCCGTCTCAGCCGGGTGACCGCGAGCGACCAGCCGCCACCTCCAAAGTGTCTGCAGGGTACAGATCGGGGGAGAGAGGAAGAGGCTGGTGACAAAGTCCGGGAAAGAGCGAGGATCCCCACTAAGTTAGTCAAGGGGCGTCCCCTCTCGGCCCCCTGCGCCTGGGAGCGGGGCTGGGGACGCCTGGTTGCTGTGGAGCCAGCAGCGCGGCTGCAATGAATGACCAGACCCCCGGACGCCGTGCATCTTCGCGTCGGTACCGTAGCCCACCTGCCTCTCCTGCCTGCCCGGAACCCTGTCCTGTCCTGTGCAGGGATCCCTGCTCCTGGGCTGACTCTCCCTGGAGCTCCACTTGGACAGACCGGGGCAGCCGGCGTGAGCTGAGACCGAGTGGCTCAGGCGACTGACTGAGGGTCAGCTATTGTTCCTGGTCTGACTTCGAGGAGCCCCGTGGCTGGTCCAAGCCAGCCAGCCCATTCCGGGCCCTCTCACTGACCCCCCTCCTTTCTTGAGGTCCTTTTCTTGGCTCCGCGGAGGACCGAGAGAAGAGGGGTGTTGGAGTTGGGGCAGACTCAGGGTTTCAGGGGGAATCAGACTTGCCAGGAGGGAAGATGAGTCCCTGTCCCAGCGGGGGTGCAGCATCCTCTCGCGGGCGGCGTCTTCCCTGCGAGGCGGCGGGCTCAGGCAGGTTTGCGTCTGCCGTGTGGTTTCTGTAGTTCGCAGGGTCCATCCCGCGAACCTCTAGTGCCCATTCTCTCCTACGCTTCCCGACCCCCTTTGGTGGTGAGGGTTCTGAGAACCTGGAGAGGAAGCTAGCTGCGTGGGGGTGCATTCTGGCCGGCGCGGAAGCCCACTGAAAGCGGCAGGGGTCCTGCTCCCAAGAGCCCAGCTGAGCCCCACTAGATTTCCAGTGCTCGTCTCTCACTGCTCTGGCTGCTGGGGAGCTGCTGACTTCTACCCCGCCTCGCAGGCTCACAGGTCATTTGATGGGTCTCAGCTTTCCTTCGGGAAAGAAGATAGAGAAAGGCCACTGAATGAGGGATTGCTGCAGACTTCGGAGAGCCTGGCAGGGGGAGGGAAAGGACAGAACAGATGCTGATCTTAGCCAGGAGAGGGTCTGCCTCCTTGAGGTTTGAACAAAGTTGGTGATCTTAGCCAGGAGAGGCTCCCCTCCTTGAGGTTTGGATAAAGTCAGAAAGGAGACCATAACGCAGGGAGGGTGGATTTTGATTGTTTCTGCCCTGCTCATCTGTGGGGCCCAAAATTTTATTCTAGATGGATGGACTCTGACCGCCTTTCTTTAATGCTGCCCAAGAAACTTTGTGTTTTTTTCCCCTTCAACGTGCCAGTAGTCACTTTTATAGAAAAGATTTCTCAAGTGCTTATAATTTTAGCCATTCGTTGAAGATCACAGGGCGAGGGGAAACAGCCACACGCCAGGGCTGTCACCACTTTGTCCCCTTCATTCTTTGTTTTATGGCTTTTGGGTGGTGGTGACTCTAATCCCATGGAGGAATTTTATTAATATATTTTTGTAAGTAAGTTTTTTTTACATGAATGACCGACCCTAGGGACATGATGTCATTAGTTTTAAGGCACATTGCCCACAAATGTGCCTTAAAATGTCATGTACAGCGTTTCCGACAGGGACAGTCATAGCCAACATCATGACATCAAAACATAACCAATGTTGTACAATGTGTGTACTGAAATAATAACCAGAATAGGAATTGAAACAATGGAGTGGGAGACCAGGAAGAGGGGCCCAAGACAAAAGATTGAATTGATTATTGCTAGGGCTAGCGTGACACACAGTCAAAGGCCTGGTTGGTGGCCATCTTGAAGCCAGGCACTGTTGTTTCTGACTGTGTTGATCAAGAGATTTGGTTGTGAGGAAATGCGCATGCTATCTTTGTTTTCTAAGAGGAGGATTAAAGTTTCTAACAGGGCGATGCCCCCTAATGTTCCCTGTTCTGATGACCATTCCACTTTAGCCACGTTTTTCCACATCTGGGTCCATCAGTCTGGTGATACTTCCTCACCAGCACTGAACTGGGAAGAACCAGGCCAAAGCTCTGATGATTTCTCCAGCTGACTGCTTCTCCGACAACCTTTGAGGTTGTGGCATAGCATCTCTTTTACCTCACTGGCGCTTCCTTCTGTGTCTAAACTGCTTGTTTTAGATCTCAGAAATGCTCAGCTCATTAATATAACAATGCATAAGGGAATAGGAAAATCCTATTCTCAAGTTGTGTGATAGCCGCAAGTATCTGCAGCACAAGGAGCCTCTCGCGGTGGCTCCAGGGGCTAAGAGCTTGGCTGCTGACTTGATTCGAACCCACCAGGTGCTCAAGGGGAGAAAAGACGGGGAAATCTGCTCCTGTAAACAGTTTGCAGCCTTAGAAACTCTATGAGGCACTTATAGTGGGTTTGGTAGGGTCATCCTGAGCGAGAACTGCCTCAGCAGCAGTCGGTGATTTATAGTGTACACAAAGGAACTTCAAACATTCTTGGAAACGTTCCATTATCTTTTATTTTTTTAAAGCATTTTATTGGGGACTCATACAACTCTTAGGACAATCCCACATTGTGTTAGTCCCAGTAGACTAGAGAAAGAAATTCATAAGCACACATATGTATATAAGGGGGGTTAATATACAAGAGCAATTGAACATTGAGAAAACATCCCAACCCAGTCTAGTCCAAGTCCATGAATCCAATATTAGCTCAGATGTCCGATACCAAACTATAAAGTCTTCTTCAGCTTCACGAGGCACATGCAATGATGCCAGAACAATCACCAGCCAATGGGTGCAGATTCTTGTGTATCCAGTGGTGGTAGAAGCATCTCAGCACTGGTAGGGGCCTCCCTGTGGTTTTTCAAGCATCTCAACACTGGAAGGAGTCTCTGGGTGACTTTTCTGGCTTCCTACGTCTGGTTCCATCAGGGTAAGCCCATGTGGCTTCTCCTCTAGGATGTCTCACAGGGAATCAGCCTTGTGTCT
>PVJH01017060.1:32995-48957 GCA_004026705.1 Nesogale talazaci
AAAAATAAGCTATAATTGAAATAGTTTACTCAGTTACCTTCCTCTGCCTCCTTCTCTGTGTAACAACTAACATGTAGTCTATGAAGGGCCTTCAACAAGATTTTGGAAAAAATGCATTTAAAAGGTAGTAGAAATGGTCCACAATTTTTTTTCTATTTAAAATTATTATTTTGTTTTTGCTAGGAAAGCACAGCAGAACATACACCAATGCATGGATTTCTTTAAGTCCACAAAATTTTGAAGCTCCTTTGTATATAGGTTCCAGGTATATTTCAGTATTCATATAGATTCTATATCCACAAGCAATTCATTTGTGTTTGTGTAGTGGACATCTTATATAAATGGCAATTCTATATACATAACCTAACTAAATGCACTGCCAACAAGGGGATTCTGACATACAGTGACCTTGTAGGACAGGGTAGAATGACCTCTTTGGATTTCTCAGACTTTAAATCTTTATGGAAGCAGATAGACCTTGTGGCTTGTAACTCAATGCCTAAACGACTACAAAATGAGAATTCCTCTACACGCATAGAGTTTGAATTTTAAAACTGAATTTTATACTTTTGAGACATGTGTTGATCTTTTAGTAGGAGGCCTGGTGGCATAATGGTTACAAGTTAGACTACTCGGCCACCATTCTGAAACCATGTGCTAGGCCCGGTTAACAGAGAAACAGATCCAAAGGCACTTGTAATTGTGTAAAAGAGAAGTTATTCTATCAAGAAGTAATTATATAGCAAGAAAATATCCCATCCCAGTCCAACTCAAGTCCAATGATGCAGAATGCAGGAATCTCACAGATTGATGGGTGCAAAGTCACGTGGATCCAGTGCCAGTGGCTGCATCACAGGGCTTTGGCCCCAACCAGCGTCAGCCAGTGGAAAGGTGAAGGCAGAGAAAGAAGGGGAGGTTCCCAGGACCCTCCTTCTGAGAAGGCCAGGCCGCAAGGAGTCATTATCAGTCTGTGCCCTGGTTGGCAGACTAAACTCCACCTCTGTACCATTATACATCTTCAAGTTGACATGAACTTATGCAACTACCACAAACCACCATCTGCTTCACTGGACAAAGAAGGGGACTTCTACTGCTGTAAATAGTTACAGTTCTGGAACTCAGTCCCAGCATATTACAGTCCTACCCAATTGCAGCCCTATCCTGCCCTAGAAGGCTCGCTCTGAGTTGGTATTAACTCAATGGCTGTGAGGGGTTTTTATTTTTTTAGTACATCTTTTTTGGCACCTTAAGTTCTACAGAAAATTTCAGGCTAAGGTTAAATTACAGTAAATTATACTGTCCTTCCCCAGGAAAAGTTAGAGAACTGCCACTTCTTCACTAACATAGACACTTGCTATGGAAAGAGAGTTGTTCTCTTACCACTTGTTTACTTCCCTTGTCCACTGCTGCAATGAACATCCCCCAACGGCTTTCCCCGTTACAAAGTCAGACGTCTTTGCCAAGTCAGTAAATCACAAGTATTTTAGTATTCTTTGCTTTCTGCCAAAATCATCTGTCCTCCCATCAGTGAAGCTCAGCCTTCTTTCTCAAATACCATTGGGTTTGATAATATGTTATGTCCTGAAATGGTTGTGTCAAACAGGGGTTGTTTTTTTTTTTTGTACAGTTACTCTGTATTTTTCTATTTTGTTTGGATGCTTTCTTCACAGTTCACATATTTTGCCCGTAGCAATTACAGTCTCATTGAATTTTTGAGAAAAGTATGTTTCTCTGAATTTTTCAGCGTACTTATTCTAGATCTGACTTCATGTATCTGTCCATCTGACTTAGGGGAAATTGTGTCTTCAGGGTGAAGGGAAAATGATGACCATCCAGTTTGTAGTCGGGGATATAGAAATACACCAAGAGCAATGATATCATAAAACTCTTACCTCACGGTGCTGAAAGCATCGACGGTGTCTGAATTGTGTGACTTCACAAGAAGCTAAGCAAAGTTCGTCTGTCTTGTGCATTGACAAAACAAAGCTAAATAGGGGCTGAGCCTCGGTGGCATAGTGGTTGTGTGCGGGACTGCGGTCCACAGGGCTGCTGGTTCAAATCTAGCAGCAGCTCTCCAGGAGCAAGGCTGGGCCTTCCACTCCCACCAGGGGGCAGTGATGCCCACACACACACACACAAAAAAAAACCAACAAAAAACAAAGCTAAATATATCAAAGTCCTTTGGGTATATTTAAATGGAAAAGAGGAACTTGGATTTCTCCCTCCCAATTAAGTAATCATGTATAAATATTAGCATTCATTAACTGTCTATATATAAATCTAGCAATGAGTCTTTTAAAGATCACTAGAGTATTGAAGCAGGGAGTCCTGGTGGTGTAGTGGTTATGAGTGGGGCTGTGATTCACATGGTTGGCTGTTCAAAACCACCAGCAACTCTTTGGGGGAAAAGACAGGGTTTTCTATTCCCGTAAACTGTTACCATCTCAGAAACCCAAAGGGGATCGCTGTGAGTCTGCATTGACTCGAAGGCAGTGAATTTTGGGGAAGAGTGTTGAAGCACAATCATTTTATCCTTTGAAAAGAATGTTTTCAAAGAATAAGAAATCGTGTTGTCGATCCGCAAAGGGGTAGTTAACCTTCAACTAAAAGTCACAGACACAAAATTAATGCAGGAGCCTTGCAGACACATTTCCCACAAACTGGACTGCCTGCACCATCTAGGAAACACACAGGCCTGACCTATAGGGTCTCAGCAACTTGGCATCAACTCAAGGACAATGACATTTTGGTTTATTCTCAAAAATACTGAATAACGAGGAGAGAATGTTCTCCATGAGCTGAAAAGTGTGAGCGACTTAAGGAAACACAAAAATTGTGAATCAAGCCACCAGCTCCCAAGCCATCTAGTCTTTGACTTCATCCTCACTAATGAGCATCAGTTACTTTAGTCAGTATTTTAAGAAGTAACTTGACTGATACCACCAATTGTATATGAGCAAAACAAAAAGAAACATCCTTCTGTTTGACGGAAGGAAGCATGCTTCGTCTTTGGACTTTGTATTCTATATATCCAGTACATAGACGTGCATGCACACACATGCCCACATTCTAAAGCTCCCCCTAGTGATCATCGGTGCAGAGTAGATCTAATCTAGAGACAAATGTAACCGAGACACAATGTAAAGGGGGTGAGAGTTCTCCTGCCTCCCTGGAGCCTCTCTAACCCTCAGCTACTTACTTATAGGTAGGGAGCAGGCTTCTCCTCCTTGTTCACCCTTGGGGGAAGAGCACACATTATGCCCTGATGGCTTCAACAGTTCCTTTTGTATACTAGGTCTTACCCTTAGCTCACTTTACCTGTGACCTAGTCCAGTACCTTCTGTAGTAAATGGGCCTCATTGAAATCCAGAGTCTTGCCAAATAAAGCCTAAGGCCACTGGTCACATCTGGCCAAGAGGATGCTTATGGAAGTTCTCCATGATTTGTCATCCCTGCTTCTAATTGAACAGAATCCAATGGTGAAAAAATGTGCTGTAATCCAAGTAGGAGAACAATTGTCTATTAAAAAAACACCCCGGTCCAGTTCAGATCAAGTCTGTAAGTCCCATAGAAGTCTGTAGGTTACATAGTAGTCCATAATTCCCTCTTCAGACTCACAGCTACATGTGATGATACAGAACGCAGGAAGATCACAGGCTGGTGGGTGCAAAGTCTTGTGGATCCAATGCTGGTGGAAGCATCTCCAGGACTTTTGCTTGCGTATCTCCTAGTGTGGCTCTTCCACAGAAAGGTGAAAGCAGAGAGAGAGGATGTCTCTCAGCAAATCTCCACATGGCTCGTCCACAGGAACTCCAAGGCAGAGAGTGTGGTTCACTTCCAGGCAGAAAAAGAGGAGGCTCCCAGAATCCTCATGAAAAGGCTACACCTACACATCAGACAGTGTACGATGTGAAAAAGTCATGACAATTTGTAAATTATTAAGTGTTCATGGGGGAGGGGGGGAGGAGGGGAAAGATGGGGAGCTGGAACTGGGGGCCTAACTGGAGGCCTAACTTGAGAGTGATGATGGCAACAAGTGTGCAAATATATTGCTCATGTTGGGAGTTGTATGAGCCCCCCAATACAATGATTTATTAAAAAAGAGTGAAGTTGCATATTTAACAAACGTATTAAGTATGATGGAGAGTACTTTGATGGTATTAAGGTTGATAGATTAAAAAAATGAAATTTGTATATTTGGGAAAAAAGTTTGCCGAGCTGAGGGAAGTGGGGAGTTGCTGAGGCTTGTTGGTATAGCACATTCCGGGGCCTCCTGTGGTGGTGATGATGATGGTAATGATGATGGTGAGTGTGTGTGTGTGTGTGTGTGTGTGTGTTGTGGTTCTTAGTTCTTTTAATGAAATAAAAAATACTCTTGAAAAACAAGAAAAGGCCACACCCACAAGGAGGCATCATCAGGCTGAGATGAGATTGCAGGCTACACTCCACTCCTATAGTTATTTATCAAGTGGACATGAAATTAAGTAACTTAACACATTTACAAACTGGCCTATTCTCTAGCCTATCCCTTTCCTCCAATAATTGATCATATTACTTTTTAAAAAACTGCCCCCTTTTTCTTAACCTTATTAGATATTGTGGTTAAATAAGAATACGGTTGGACTAGAGGAGGTCTTATGAACAATGCAGGTGACACAATCTTGCTTTCTGAAAGTGAGAAAGACTCGAAGCACTTGCTGATGAAGATCAAAGATCACAGCCTTCAGTATGGATGACAGCTCAACGTAAGGAAGACCCAAAATCCTCATCACGAGACCAACAGATATCATGACAAATGGACAGGTGTTCTAGTTTGCTTTTTTTTTTTTTTTTTTGCATCACTGCCCTGTGGAAGCAGCAGTCAAGAAACCAATCAAAAGACATGTTGCATTAGGTAAATCAGCTGCACAAGACTTCTTTAGACTATTGAAGAGCACGGATGTGACTCTGAGGACTCAGGTGGCCTGACCTGAGCCACGATAGTCTCCATTGCCTCGTAATCATTTGAAAGTTGGATGTTGAATCAGGGAGACATTGACTAGAGGAATAGACATATTTGAGTTGTGGTGCTTGGAAGACTATTGAAAGTATCAGGGACTACTAAAAGAACAAGCAGATCTGTATTGGAAGAAGTAAAGCCATGGAGATCTTTAGAGGCAAGGACGGCAAGACTTCCTGTTACCCACTTTGGACATATTGTGGAAGAGATCGGTCCCTGGAGAAGGTCATCCTGTTTGGTAAAATGGCAGGATGGCGAAAACATGTTGGATTGACACAGTGGCTGCAACAGTTGGCTCAGGCATAGGAACAACTGTGAGGGTGACACAGGACCTTGGAGTGTTCCATTCTGTTGTGCAGAGGGTTGCTATGGGTCACCGGACAACAACAAGAATAATTCATTGGCACCTAACAGGAACAAGAATAAAAGCTAGCCAGATGAATTCACCTTGCTTAGTCTTGAAGATTCTCTTTTAAAGGAGAGTAGCATTCACCTTCAGTAATAAGAGCCCCTACACTTTTTTTTTTTTTTTACTTGCACAACATATGTTTAGTTTCCTAAGTGATAGAAACTGAGAAAGAAAAGAAAAATCAGGCAGGGTTCATACTGACAGGGGAGAAAGGTGCTACCGGGAACAACACAGAGTGAAGGACTCCCCCGGAGGAGTACCCACTGGAAACCAGGGCAAGAACACAAGTAGCTGCGACTCTGAAACATTTTGATTCATTAAATGCGTGTTTTTGCAAACCTGATGTCAGTTTTTGACCCTTTTTTTCCAGAAGAAAATTAATATTCACCAATGCATTAGATGAAAGTGTATAATAAACAGTATAGTTATATACATTCACGATTTTAGCAATTGCAAGAGATTCTCAGAGCTCTCCCCCTTCCAGCTGTTGTGCACCAGACCTCTCTAGCCCTCTCCTCTTGTTCCACTCGTCTATTCAACAAGTGATTCTGGGCTTTTTTCCTTTATTGATTTTGAGGGTCTCTGCCCACCCCAACATTTTTTTCTCACAATTTATACAGGACCTCTTAACGGGATCTCCATCAGAGCAGTTGGTAGTGGTAAGCAGGCACCATCTAGCTCTTTTGGTCTTGAATCACAGACGCTGGTGTTTGTGTGGTCCATAGGCCTTTGGGTAAATTGTTCCTGTGCGTCTTTGATTTCCTTCATTTGTCTTTCTTCCCGACTCTGGAATTTATCTGGAAAGGCTTGCTGTGTTTGTTCTGTTTACCCTGAAGGGGCAGGAGCTCAATCTCGGGGTCTGTTTTTAGTCACTGACAGTTTGAGAGTGAAAAGAAATACATTGAAGGTTTGACATATCCCAACAGGAAAACCACTCACCGGTTGCTATGCCAACCAGTCTACACCTCATTGGCCATTTTTAGAAACTCTTTCTACTGGATACAAAACAATAGAATGCTCTTTAAATTCAATGGAAACAGAGGCTCTCCGGTGTATTTTTCAGAGGCTTGATGAATTCTAAGGGTGGCCCTGAGTTTCTCACCCCAAGGACAGTGTCTTTCTTGGCTTGAATGGCCCAACATGCGTCCTGGCTTTGCCGTTGCAGGAGGGAATGGACCTGTCTCCCATTCTCACCCAGCCACACACTTCGGCTCCAGGATGGAGGCCCTGGACTCTGCCCAGTTGGGGGAGATACCTCCACTGGCTGCCTCAGCTGTGAGCTCTTCTTGGTGTGGTGGAGCTGCCCTGTTGAGTTCTGCCAAAGTCAGGGTCATGTTTTGTCGGTGGTGAGCTGACCTTCGTCCAGAAGCCTGCTCTTCTACACGATGCCTGCCTGCCGCAGGAAGTAGCAGACACCACGGCCTTGGGATGGTTCCAAACTTTCAACCAAAACGATAGAACTGCCCTAGAACTCAGCCATTTGGCATCTCATTTACCTCCCCCACCCCTACCCCCAAAGGATTGGAAATGGGTATTTGAACACACACACACACACACACACACACACACGCATTCATGGCAATACGATTCTCAGTAGCCAAAGGGTGGAAAGAACACAAGTGTCTATCAACTGATGGATAGACAAGGTGCAGTCTCTTAGCAAAAGCAGATGAGTGGTGGGCAGGAGAGGGAGGTGTGAGGATCTTCTACACATCCCATCCTCTCAGGGTGATGAAAATATTCTAGGCTGGGTAGTGGTGCTGGGTCTTCTGAAGGTACTCAGACCCCTTCAGGTGGTCCAGATGGTCAGTTTTACATGGATGTTTTTACACATTCGAAGAGAAGAATTGGGTAAAAGACTATGCTGGTGGTATATGGAGTGGAGTTGTTAGCCACAAGGGCAGCAGTTCAAACCCACCAGCTGTTCCTTGGGAGAAAGACGAGGCTTTTTACTCAAGTAAAGATTTACAGTCTCAGAAAACCACAGGGGCTGTTAGTTGTACTCTGTGCCCATTGGGTCACTGTGTATGGAATCAACTTGATGGCAATAAGTTTGGATTTTTTGAGCTCGTGCTTCCTGTCATGGAGGGGCCACAATGCCGGCTCTCGGAACCAGTCACTTGAGTTCAGCACCTTCTCTGCACCGGGCTCTATGCTACCGGGCTATTCATTGTGGATTGCCTGTGAGCACAAAGGGTTGATGGGATAACTGAGTGTTACTGACAGAGAGATGAATGATAGTCCCTTCTCTTGTGAAGTTTCAGGTTTGGGGCAGGTAAAGATAGTTTGCCCAGACCTCTACAGTATTATAAGCCTGCCTGTAAGTGGGTGGAGTGAAAGGGTCAGGGGGAGGGAACTCCTTTCACAGATGAGATTGAAGCCGAGAGAAATGAACTGGCCTCTTGGAATGTGAAGGGAGTTCATGAAGAGCAGAGTTGGATGCGCATCTCAGTTCTGACTGCTCAATGCCCGAGGTTCCTTGGTGCCCCTTTCTGTCTCTCGGGTACCCAGTCACCCGTGGAGCCCGACCCAGGGTTCAGGCGTTCAAGGAGGAAGGTATGCATAGCTTGGGGCAAAGAAGAGGGCGCAATAGGGTGACCTGGGGATGGGTGGCGGTGATGGCGTCAGATGGAGGAATTCTAGGAGAGGCAGAAAGGTCAGAAAGGATGTGGAACCTCCCAGGCCCTCAGCACCCCTCTCAACAGGTCCATTTGTTGTTTGTCGAAAGGTAGACGTCTCATTCCAACACTTCCTGCGATAAGACAGTTATGTGAAGGCCTACTTATCGATGGCATCCTGAAGATGGGGCATCTTTCCAAGCAAGAGAAGCAGTTGGTTGGGATCCTGAGGTGTCCCCATCATTTGATCGCAGATAGAAACCCTTCCTATCCTAACCTGAAACGCACCAGCCTCCCTGCACAGGAGCCAGAAGTCTTGTGGAGCATGGCGTGAATGGGCTTTCTTGTAAAGGCTGCGGAGAGGGCAATGCAGGTTGAAGGCTCGGGTACCAACATGCAGCTGGGCTGGAGGGGCTGCAGCAAGAGTTCAACTTCCTGGGCAATGGGAGGGCATCTACCTTTCTTCTCCACAGCTGCCTTACGTTCCGCGCGACATCCTCCGAGGCGTCTGTAGTTCCATAGAGGGATTCTCGCCTTCCCCGTGGGAAGCAGTAGACTGCCCCCCAGAGTGCACCTCCCATGCTGCTACCACCTGTCTGCCGCTGGACAGTTGCCTGGCACTGGGATGCTGCCCATGTGTCAGCAGGACATCCAGATGGAAACAGCAGGAAGAAAGGTCTGTCCATCTCCATCTGCAGCTATCCAGAGCCAAGAGCCAGACTCAGGGCAGTCTGATCTGTGGTGCGTCCGAGGCACAGAACCAGACAGCATTTCATACTATCGACCCCTCGGGCTGCCATAGAATTTTCTTCGGGGGAAAAAAGTACCAAGCTTTTAGCTTTTTTTTTTTTTTTTTTTTAAGGAAAACATTATTCAGAGCTGGCCAAAAGAAATGAAAGCCAAGTTGCAGGCATCCACCACTGCTGCTAACAAATGTAGGGCCATAATCACAGTAAACTTGTGTATAATGGGTGCTTTTTGTGCCACACTGCTTCACACCGTGCTGAGCGAACCTGTGTGTGCGGTTCTCTGTGGCTTGGCCACTGGTCTGGAAGAGCCAGCAAGAGGCATGCAGCGTGCAGTGCCTGCCTGCCTGCAAATAGCTGCTTTCACAAGTGCTGCTGCTTGGCCCATCTGCTGACAGCGGTGTTACTGCTGCTGCCTTGTTTAGCAGCACGCTCTCTTTCGCTCTCTCCTTTCAAACAACCTCTGATTATTTTAAGTGCATACTCCTTGGAACAAAGAGCGTTTGATCCTCCTGACATGGGAAGTGGGTGTTTGTATCCACTGCGCTGAAAGAAACAGAAGCTACTTGCCCTATCCTGGCTGGTATCGGCTGCGGGCGTCGGTGGTGGGCGGCCGGCCGGCTGTGGGTGCCTCTGTGTGCAGCTGCCAGGACAAGCCTCACCTGCACCCCTGGCCCTGGGCCTGCCTCATGGGATGACACTGTCTTAGAATTCCTTTTTTAAAACTATAGATTCAGTGTTTTTTCGTTGTCGTAAGTTGATTATTTTTTAAGCCCAGAAAGCTGTTAGATGGGATGTTAGAATAACTTCTTCAGGAGAACTACCCCCGTGATAAAGACTAAGCCCTTTTCCGAAGTGTCGCCAAAATGTGGAAGCCGCCAGCCCCATCAGGTAGTGTGTTGGCTTTGATGAGTGTCAGAAGAGTCAGTTTGCTTGCCCATAATTACCAGATTTTCTTTTCTTGACTTGGTATCTTTAGTCAAACCTACACAGGACAGGATTTGCTGACCCTTGAGTTCAGTGAAATGGTTTCTACCCAATAGGGTCGGCATGTGAAAGGTTCAGAGAAATAAAGAGCCTTAGCCCTAGTGGCATTGTGGGTTAAGCACTGGGCTGCTAACCACAAGGCCAGCAGTGTGAAACCACTAACTGCTTAGTGTCAGGCACGGGTGACTAGAGAAGCAAATCCAGGCGTACTCGTCTATGTGTAAGAACAAGCTTTATAACAAGAAGTGATGATTGCCTATCAAGAAAACATCCCAGCTCAGTCCAACTCGATTCCTTATGTCCTCAAGTCCCTCTTCAGACTCACACAGCCACACGCAATGGTGCAGAATGCGGGAGCATCACTGGCTGGTAGGTACGAAGTGCGGGGGATCCCGTGGTGGTGCTCTGAGGGCTTTGAGTGACTCAATAGCAGGAAGGTGAAGGCAGAGAGAGTGGCCTGTCTCCAGAGTCATTTACCTCGTACCTCCAAGAGAGGTCATGAAACTGCCATCTGATTGACAGAATAAACCCCACCCCTATCTTCTTACAGGTGCCGTGTTGGCACAAAAAACTCAACTATCACATACTCCTCAGGAGAAAGATAAAAGCTTTCTATTTCCATAAAGAGTTGCAACCTTAGAAACCCACTGTGGCAGTTCTGCTCAGCATGGACTCAGTGGCATCCCCAGATTGCAATAGGACATAGACAGGAAACTGCCACAGGTTTAGGCCAGATTTGGAAGAGGATGGGTGTGGCAGTCATTTAATCTGGTGTCAGTTTGTGGATGAAGAATGTAGGGGTGGAGTCTAGCCTGTCAATCTGGAGAGAGCCATTGAGACCTCAGTGTGGACATGGCCTTCTTTTCTGAGAATTGTGGGAAATCTGGCATTTCCTTCTTGGTTCACATCCTTGGACACCCTCGACTGACAGCACTCGCTGCCCGAGAGACTGCTGATAAGGCTGGCTCGTTGTGAGACATGCCTGAGGAGAAGCCACATAGATCTACTCCAATGCAGTAAGAGACCTGGACCTAGAGAAGCCACTTGGAGACTCCTGCCAGCGCTGAGATGCTTACACCATTGAATCCAGTACTGTCTACCCAGTGGCCTATGATTGCCCTGCATTTGGCATCATTGCATGTGTTTTTGTGAGTCAGAAGAGGACTTTATATGGTGATATCTGACATATGGACTAATTTGGACTTATGACCTTGGATTGGACTGAGTCGAGATGTTTTCTTAATGTGCACTTACTCCTTGTATATAACGCTCTCTCTTATATACGTATATGTGTTTATGAATTTGTTTCTCTAGTCTAACCAGACTAACACAATGGGAAACAAAGGGGAAACATTGCTTATGTCAGATGGACCTTGACTGAAAGCAGAGAATATCAGAAAGAGGTTTACTTTGTTTCATTGTCTCTTCAAAGGTTTTTCACTGTGTGAACCATAATAACTGTGGATGACCTTGAGAAGAATGAAATTCCAGAAACCTTCATTGTGTTCTTTCAGAAGCTGTGTATGGATCAAGAGGCAGTTGTGGGAACAGAACAAGGGCGGGCTGCATAGTTAGAATCAGGGAGAGTGCGCATCGGAGTTTCATCCTCTCACTTGTTCAAACTATGCTGAGCGAGTCTTCAGAGAAACTGGATTATATGAAAAAGAGGGAGGCTTATTAAACAACTGCAGTATGCAGATGGCACGAACTTGCTTGTTGAACATCAGAAGGAATTGAAGCACTTGTTGATGAAGCCTTTGCTATGGACTACAATTCAATGTAAGGAAGACCAAGGTCCTCACAATTGGACCAAAGCTAACGCTGTGACCAATGGAGGAGAATTGATGCTATTGCGGATTTTGTCTTTCTTGGATCCACAATCAGTGCTCAGGGAAGCAGCAGTCAAGAATCCAAAGACGCATGAAGTAAATCTGCACAAGGTCTCTTTAGGGTACTTAAGAGCAAGAAGGTTGCTTTGAGGACTAATGTGAGAGTTAGATATTGAATAAGGGAGACCATAGAGTAGATGACGTTTGAATTGTGGTGCCTTAGAAGAGCATTGAAATTATTATGGACTCCTAAAAGGACAAACATCTGTATTGGAGGAAATAAGGCCAGAGTGCCTCTTATAGGCAAGGACGGGAAGACTTCTTGTTACATACTATTGTCAGGAGAGACCGGTTCTCAGAGAAGGGATTCATATTTTGTAGAGGAGAAGAGCGGTGAAAAAAGGAAGGTTCTCGATGAGATGGACTGACAGTGGCTGCATCAGAGGGCTCAGGCATAGAAACAATGGTAAGGATGGAGCAGGAACATTCAGTATTTGTTCTTTTTATCACAGTGATGTTGCTTTGGAGGCAAGGCTAGTGAGGGCCACGTGTCCACATCCCCTGTGTATAGGGTCTATTGTTGTTCATCGGTGTGCATGAATAAATCACAGTTATAAGGGGTTTCACAGAGTTTGTGGGAAAACATAGCTGAAGGGAATGCAGATTTTTCTCATGGTTTTTTTGAAGCCACCATGCACCTGTCTTAATTTTCCTTCTAAAATGACAAGCTCTTGAGGAGCCCTGGTATTTTTTCATGTCAACCCTTATAGCACTGAGGACAAAGGGTGTGGGTAGTGGGAAGTGCCGTGCGGGTCGTGGGGGTGAGGGCATGCTAAACTTTGCTTAGTGCGAATGGATGCATTTCCTATCTTAGTGTGTTTGCCTTTGCCTCCCTCAACAGAAAGCAGTTGAACTTTGAGCGTTAGGAGGGCCCGGCAGCAAATTCCTGATGCTTGCCTTCAGGAACCTGATGGGCCTGAACTCCCACAGATCAGGCATGAATAGGGGAAGATCAGGAAGGCTGTTTGCAGTTGGGATAGTGTGGCCCTTCGCAGCTGCCAGAGCCCCCTGGGAGGGATGCCTGGGTGTTGGAGCCACTCTTAGGCAGCTCTTGGTGTTCTCTCATTAAGATAAATGAGGGTGAGTGACAATATGTTTGTTTTTCATCACATCTTCACCATGATTGAGGGATCACTGCCCTGAGGGCTGCCCCAAACCTTGAAGGCTGCTTGGTCCAGCTGAGCCCAGCACAGGGCCACGTCTCCACTGCCCCCCCCCACACACACACCATTGCCTCTGGTCAGGTGCCCTCCTATGCCAGGGTCTTCCTCTTTTTGCTGCCCTTCCACCTTCCCAAGCCTGGTGTTCCTTTCTAGGACCTGGTCTCTGCTAACATGACATCCAAAGTGCATGTGAGATGACGTGTGCTAAGAAACATATCGACTGCGCTTCTTTCAGGAAATATTTGTTCTTCCAATACACTCCTCCAGCAGCAGCATTCAAATGCATCTATTCTTCTTGGGTCACGTTTAGCCTACGTCCAACCTCCCCATGCAAAGGAGAGAACAGAAACACCACGGCTTGGGTTAGGCACATCGTCATCCTCAAAGTGGCCTCCTTGCTTTTCAACACTTTCAGGAGGGCTTGCCTCTTACTTCACCATTTTCCTCTGTCCTTCTGTAGCTTCTGCTGAGGGGACAGCTTCTGTGTTTTGTTCGTCACACCCTCTCAGCTCTCTGGAGCCAAGTCCCCGGGGAGCAGAGTCCCTCTGGGTCCAAGCCCATCCTGGTTCCCAAGCCACTGTCTCTGGGTCCAGCTGTAGCAGTGACATTTTCTAGGGTGACAGCAGGGAGGGACTAACTATAGCCATGCAGAGGTCTACCTTAAATTCACTTTAAAGATAGTTCTGACTACCGAAATCTTTGCATAGAAAACTCCCTTGTGTATTTATTTATTTTAATAGTTGTGTGCATAGAAATAGAACTTTTATCCACTAAAATTCTCTCATCTGAGTACACAATGTAGTGATTTTCGTCAATTTATAGAGTTGCGCAGATATCACCAACCATTTAGTTATAATACATTTCCCTCATCCCCAAATGATCCCTCATGTCCATTTGCAATCATTCCCAGTTCCCATGTCTGTCCCTAGACAACCACTAATCCACTTTCTGTTTCTGGAGAGTTGCCTCTTCCAGACTTAACCATTTATCAGCGGATCCATATGGTCTGTTGTGTTTAGCTGTTTTAATGTTGTCGATCTTCATCCAGGCTGGTCTTCCTGTGTTGCGCTCTACCACACGGTGTTCAGTTCAGCCTTCAGCAGTTGAGCTCCTTCCCCTCTTTTACGATGATGAAGACTGCTGCTGCCCTGGCTGCTCTTGCCCAAGTCTTTGTGTGGACGTGAGCTTGCCTTTCCCTCGGCTTGATTCTGAGGAGTAAAATTGCCGGGTTGTATGGCAAGCCGATATATTTAACTTTTCATGAAGCTGCCAAACCACTTTCCAGAGGGGCTGTGTCATTCTCCATTTCTGCCCATTTGAGGTCTGAGCTTCCGTTTTTGAACTTGATCGGTTCTATCAGGTTTCAGGCTGGATGGAACTCAGGGCCTGAGCGGGAGAAGCCTGTTCCCTCACAGAGACACCCATGGCTGTTGAGTATGTGTGGGACGAGGGAGGGTGAGGTGGTGTTAAAGAGAAAGGAGCCCCTATGGCTCAGTGGTTACTCGCTGGGCAGCTCACCATAAGGTCAGCGGTTAGAGACCACGAGCCGCTGTTCTGGAGAAGATGAGGCTTTCTACTCCCATAAAGAGTTATAGTCTTGGAAACCACAGAGGCACGTTTACTGTGTCCTGGAGGGTGGCTATGAGTCAGAGGGGCTTAGTGGTGATGAAGGTGTTTTAGTTCGTGGAAGGGAACATCAAGCGATTGCGAAGCAGAATTGGAAGGGCCTCTTAGAGCTTCTCTTAAAGATAGGCTTGCCAACAGAGACAGGCGGTAGTTGAATAGCACTGTGAAGTTCCTGGGTGACACAAGCAGTTTGCACTCAGGTACTCACCAAGAGACTGGTGGCTTGGAAAAAAGACCTGGCATTCCGCTTCTGTAAGATTATAGCCAAAAAAAAAAAAAAAAAAAAGATTACAGCCAAGAAGAGCCAGCATACTCACTGCCACCCAGTCGCCTCCAGCAGAGCGACCCTACAGGTCAGAGGAGGGCTGCCCCTGTGGGTTTCCGAGGCTGTCACTCTCTTTCAGGAGAGAAAGTCTCCTCTTTCACCCACAGAGCAGCTGGTGGGTTTGAACTGCTGTCCTTTCAGGTAGCATCCCAACTTGCAACTTGCTCCACCACCAAGGCTCTTACAAGACGACCTCACAGAGCTCACTTCTGCTCTGTAACACGCGCTCCGAGTTGGTCTTCCCTGTCCAGCCAAAAGGTCAGTTTGGTGTGTGAGCAACACGATAAATGACACTGCCCCTAAATTGTACATATCAAAAATGTTGACTGGCAGGCATTCTGCTACATATATTCCTGCCATATTTTTTTTTTATTTTTTAAAATTAAAAATCATTTTATTAGGGGTTCATGCATCGTTTTTCACAATACATAAATAAACATACCGGGCCAAGCACCTTCACATGTCCGCGGCTGTTATCATTCTCCAATCACCCGCCTTTTTCCTTGAGCCCTCGGTATCGGCTTTTCCATCCCTTCCCCTCTTCCCCCGCTCTCCCTTCCCCATCAACCCTCAATACTTTATAAATTATTATTGTTCTGTCATATCTTACACTGCCCGACCTCTCCCCCATCCCACTCCTTTGATGCCCGTCCTTCAAATAGGAACTTATGTGTATATCCTTGCAGTTGGTTCCATCTCTCTACCCCACCTCTCTCCACCCCTCCATCAGCTCCAATCTAACCACTGGCCTGAAGGGTTCATCCATCTTGGTTTCCCCATATCTCCTCTCTACTAGTGAACCTTCTCCAGTCCATCTGGATTTGTAAGGTAGAGCCAACCTGCCATAATTTTTTAAGCGAAGGACAGACATAAATAAGAATAATTGTATAGGGTTTCTTAGCACTGGGGTGCTAGTATATTTCAGCTGTAGCTTGCTAAATTAAGCCCCTGGTTTTTAAATTGGATGGATGATTCTTGAAAAGGGGGCCCTGGTGGCCTGGTAGTTCAAGTGCTCATCTGTAAACCACAAGACTGGTAGTTTGAGTCCACCAGCTGCTCTTTGGGGAAAACATGAGGCAGTCTGTGTTGTAAAGCTTTACAACCTCTATCCCTGGGAGACACTTCTCCTTTAGGCTGCTGATGAGTGGGAGTCAGCCCAGCAGAGGCCGGTTGGGTATGCGGTAGCTTTGGGATCTCAGT